>VDFB02339685.1:0-19798 GCA_007258455.2 Sequoia sempervirens
TAATGCATATAGTGTATAAGTTGTAACCAACCTTCAATTAAATAATTTATACATGAGGGATTATACTTCACTTAATTTTGGCCACCATAAGATTAAGGTTGCTAAAATTTAAGGGATAATCCAACCATACAGTCTATTATTACACTTTGCAACCCCCACAACAAAGCATATAGTTACATAAGGTGATGGAAAGGTGTATGTGTTTGGCCATATATTCTTCTCTAAATGAAATTATTATCATCCTTTAATGTCTTCAATGAAATCATCCACAAAAAAATTGTGGGCATTCTTAAAAATTGTGTTATCACAAGATTTACAATAAAATAGTTTAACCTAGGCTTAAAAAAGGCTATTAATCCAATATTGAAATTAGTCCTTGATAACTCTTTGAAACAAGGACAATTTGTAAAGAAGCTAAACCTTTCTTAAGATAGAAGGAAAGATGATTGGCCCTATGATCTCATCAGGAAGCTCTAGATATTTCAAGTCTCTTGCATCCAAAACTCGAAGCCTTCCCTTCTTTTTATGGGCATATAGAGACTGTTGCAAGTATGGGCTAGTCTGGTGGTGTTGTCATTGATGTCAACATTGTTCAGTATGTTGTAGATTGTGCATGTATAGTTGAGATGCTACTGAGATGTTGTGAGTACGTGGAGCTATCTTATATGGCTGCAAATGTGTTGTGTTGATGAGTTTCCAAGTGCTTTTGAGAAAATTAATAAAGAAGTTAGAGTGGTGAATGTGTTTAGATTGTGCTCCAATATGTGCTGTGCGTTTCTCCTATGTTGATCCTATGCATGTGCAGTTCTGGAGTTTTTGTTACAGTGATTTGATGGTGCCATATTTTGAGTTTCAGTTTTTTGGTGAAATGGCATGTGAAAGTTGTGTTCGTCGATATATGCGTTCTATCGGCAGAGTTGATCTTCTGTGGACTGGGAGAAATGTTTTTGCTCTACAATCATCTGCTGGTTTGTTTCAGATCTTGCAGATCTGGGATTTGTCTTATGATGGTGTTCTCTTGGTTTTGGCAAAGAAGGTTGACGATTGGTAATCTGGAAGTCATGTTTTTGTATTCCAGTGCAGGTTTGCATAGTTCGAATGATCTGGTGAAAGGTATTCAATGTATGAAGTATATTGTTTTGTTGTGGACGTATCTGAAGAAGTCTAAGATGAAGTCTCATGAATAATGAAGCATGTTGAGGTGTCCATGTGTCATCCTCATCCTGGGAAGCATGCACATCTTTGTTCATTTGTGTTTTCATTAGGTTTGGCCAACCTAGTGTTTACACTTTATTTTAAAAATAAAAGAATTAATTGAGGAAGCATGTGGTTGATTCAAGAATGTTATTTTTTGATCTTGAAAAATAATTTTATTGGTCCACTCTTATTCCTTTCCATCGCGGGATTTTTGAGTTGCTGATCTAATTTGAATTTATGAAATGGGTTATTTGTGGCCGAGCTTGGTAAATGCTTCTAAGGTTGAGAATGGTATAAAAGCAAGTCGAATTGTGAAGAGTTGTATGACAATGTGATGCAAAGTGACAAAAGTGTGCCACAAATCATAAGAGCAAAAGTATGTGTGAGTGAGTTGTGATAGTAGTTTTTCAATGTGTTCAAGGCAGTGAGCTGAAGGTTTTTGCAATCCTGTAGTTGTGGTCTAGTTGCTGTGGTGGATCTTTTGTTCTCTTTTGTATCTATAGGTAGTGGGCCTCCTTGTTGGACAGTGAGTCCTTTGTAGGTAGTGAGCCTTTGTATTTGGATAGTGAGTTCTCTTTTGGGCAGTGAGCCTCCCTATTGGATAGTGAGTCCTTTGTAGGCAGTGAGCCTTTGTATTTGGATAGTGAGTCCTCTTTTGGGTAGTGAGCCCTTGGCAGTGAGCCTTTGTATTCAGTTTTATAATCTTTATATTGTGAGTTAACCCTCACCATGGTTTTTCCCTTATTGGGTTTTCCACGCAAAAATCTGGTGTTCATTGTGTTGATTTACTTTTTGTTATTGTGTTTCATGCTCATATCTAATAACAGAATAGTGTGGTTGAAGAATTGATAAGTGAAAGTTTTTAAGTTTGAACTTGTGTGACAACTAATTCACCCCCCCTCTCAGTTGTCCTGCGCTTGTTTAACAATTGGTATCAAAGCTTTGGTTCCTTGGTGTTGAGCTTAACTGCTTGAGGAAGATCCGATGGCGTATAAGTTGGCGATCCCTATGTTTGATGGAACTGAATACAATGTTTGGAAGGGACATATGAGAGGATATAATACCTCTCTTGGTTTCAAGACCTGGAAGGTTGTAGAGACAAAGTTTACACCTCCATCTGGTGGTGTTAATTTTGCAAATGAGATCTCTGCTTATGAAGAAAATGAGAAGGCAAAGTATCCAATTTGTAGTGGTTTATCTAAAAATAAGTGAGTTAAGGTTAATTCTCTGGATATTGCATATGAAGTTTGGAAGAAGTTGGAAGACATGTATGAAGGAAATGAAAAGGTGAAATTAACAAAGAGGCTAGCGACAAAGCGTCGATTTGTGAACCTGAAGATGGAAGATGGTGAAGAATTTACAAGTTTCTTTTAGAGAGTTGAACTGGCAGCAAATGAAGTTAGAAATAAAGGAGGAAAACTATCAGATGAAGATATAATCAAGAAGATCCTGATCACTTTATCAGAATGTTACACCGACAAGATCTCTGTTATTGAAGAAATGTATAATCCTAAGAAGTACACTCTAGAAGAGTTGTTCACACCTTGCAAGCATTTGAGATAAGGAAGTTCTAGAAAGATGACAAGATAGAAGAGAAGATATAAACGACATTTAAGGCTTTGAAGATTGAAGAACCGGATAGCGATGATGAAGAGTTGGAAGTAAACTTCACCAAGAAATTGAAGAAAGGCACTAGAAAGTATAAAGGTATGTTACCCTTTAAATGCTTTAGTTGTGGTAACATTGGTCATTATGCTTCGAGATGTCTGAATAGGGCTACACATAAAAATAACAAGGATTATAAGGATAAGGATATGAAGGATAAGAAGTATAAGAAGTACTATGTTAAGGAAGAGGTAGGTATTTCTGATGATGAATCTGACAATGAGGTTGATGATAGTGTGCTTATTCTTAGCTTTGGAAAATAAATTTGTATCCACTAACTCTGGAAAATGTGTAAGTAAGAAGGCTTTGGAGGGTAAGAAGAATATGATAGAAAGTACCTTGGTTACCGCTTTTCATGCAAGACAAGATGAAGACTACTGGGCAATTGATAGTGGATGTTCAAATCAAATGACCAGAGATAAGAGTAAGTTCACTAAACTTGAAAAATATGATGGTGGTTTAGTTATGTTCGGTGATGATTCAGGGGCTAAGATCTGTGGTAAAGGTTCAATTAGTTTTGATGGAGTGCACAATACTGATGATGTATATTATGTGAAGGGTTTGAGGCATAACCTTCTAAGTGTTGGTCAGATGTGTAGTAATGGCTTTAAACTTGTGTTTCAGAACAATACCTATGAAATAAGAAAAGGATCCAAAAATGGAGATATGGTTGCTGTTGGAAGAACTCATGGAAACATCTATCAGTTGAAGGGAGTTGATGGTAATTGTCTTGTATCTCAAATAAATGAAAGTTGGTTATGGCACCAAAGAATGGGACATGTGAACTTCAATAATCTAGTCAAGATCAGTGCTAAGGAGATTGTTCAAGGACTCCCTAGAATCACAAGACCTACTAATGCTATCTGCAAAAGTTTTCAATTGGGAAAACAAACAAGATGTAGCTTTATGGGAAAAGAACATTCTACTACCAGAATGTTGGAGTTAGTACATACTGATCTTTGTGGTCTGACTAGAACTGGAAGCCTAAATGGAGACAGGTATTTCATGTTGCTTATTTATGATTATACTCGAATGACATGGGTTGCATTTCTTAGAGAAAAGACTCAAGCTCTAGATAGGTTTAAGGTATTCAAAACAAGAGTGGAAAATGAAGTAAATCTGAAAATCAAGTGTTTGAGATCTGATAGAGGCAAAGAATTCACTTCTAGTGAATTTAATGCATTTTGTGAGAAGCACGACATAAAAGATAGTTTTCTGCCCCGAGAACCCCACAACGAAATGGAGTAGTTGAAAGGAAAAACAAGATAGTACAGGAAGCTGCTAGAACTATGATGAAAGGGTCCAATGTACTGGATGTATATTGGAGAGAAGCAATACATACTATTGTTTATGTTCTTAATAGAGTTCAGATCAAACACAACAACACAAAGACACCTTTTGAGTTATGGACTGGTAAGACTCCTACTATGAAATATTTTAAGGTATTTGGAAGTAGATGCTATATTAAAAGAGATGATGAAAACCTTGGAAAGTTTGATGCTAGATGTGATGAAGGAATATTTCTTGGATACTCTACAAATTTTTTAACAAAAGATTGAAAAAGATTATTGAAAGTGCTAATGTGAAAGTTGATGAAGATATACACAGACCTATTGAGATAAGTGAAGTTGAACTTGATGATCCTATTTGTGGACATGTACCTGAAGAAAATAAGAAGGAAGAAGAAGAGAAAGAAGAAGAAGAACAAGTGGAAGAAGAAGAAGAGAATGAACTGAAACTTGCTGCTAGGACTCCTAAATATGTATAGAAGAATCATTTGGAAGATCAAATAATTGGAGACAAGAGTGAAGGTGTGAAGACAAGACACAAAGTTGCAGCTGAGGTAAATTTGTGTTTTCTTTCTAAAATAGAACCTAAATTTGTAAGAGAATCATGTGAAGATGAAATTTGGATGAGAGCTATGAAAGAGGAATTGCAGCATATAGAAAAGAATCAGCCATGGGAAATAGTCCCTAGGCCTATGAACAAAAATGTGATTGGATCAACATGGGTGTTCTAGAATAAACTGAATGAAAATGGAGTAGTAAGGAATAAGGAAAGATTGGTATGCAAAGGATATTCACAAATTGTAGGAATAGATTTTGAAGAAACATTCGCCCCTGTGGCTAGAATGGAAGCTATCAAAATGTTTTTGGCATTTTCTGCCCACAAAGACTTCAAGGTATATTATATGGATGGTAAGTCAGCTTTTCTAAATGGTGAGTTGGAGGAAGAAGTGTACATGGAGCAACCTGAAGGGTTTCAGTTGTCTGAAAAGCTATACATGGTTTGTAAATTGAAGAAAGCATTGTATGGATTGAAGCAAGCTCCTAGAGCTTGGTATGCAAGATTGGATAGATATCTAACAAAGCAAGGATTCGACAAAGGGTTTGCTAACAACAACCTCCACTTCAAAGTGCAATTTAATAAGATGTTGATTGTAGTTGTTTATGTTGATGATATCATTTTTGGTGGAAATGAAGGCATGTGTAAATGATTTGTTGAAGAAATGCAGAAAGAATTTGAGATGTCTATGATTGGTGAATTGAATTTCTCCCTTGGTCTACAAGTGAATCGAACTGATAAAGGGATATTCATTTCACAAGCCATGTATGTAAAAGAGTTGTTGAAGAAGTTTCAGATGGAAGATTTTAAATCAATTTGTACTCCTATGGTAACTAGATGTAATCTAAGCAAGGATGATGAATTTTCTAAGAATGATCAGAGAAAATATAGATCCATGATTGGTGAACTGTTGTACTTTACTACCGGACTGATACTGTGTACAATGTATTTGCCATTCAGACAATCCTAAAGAAGCGCATATTACGGTAAAGAATGTTGATATCTTAAAGGCACAGTTATGGACCATGGTATCCTAAGGTGATGATTTTATGAGTACTTACACAAATGCAGTGGTTATGATGACCGTGAGTACCCGATGGTGGTGCTTTATTTCTTGGTGGAAGATTAGTTTCATGGTTGGGTAAAAGCAAGACTCGGTCTCTTTATCCATAGCGAGGCAAATATATTGTAGCTCACATTTACACCAAGTTTGTGGATGAAACCAGCTTCTGAAGAAGTCTTGGTTTGATATATGATGGAAGCTATTCCTGTTTTTACGTGACAATATAAGTGCAATAATTTTTTGAAGACTAGTTATGCATTCAAGAGCCGAATTACATATCCTCAAAATTGTTTAGGAGAAAAGTGCTAGAAGATGAGGTCAGGAGTGGGTATGTGACAACAAAGGAACATGTTATGACATATTATAAATAAAGTGCCCATGAGCCTTAGGGAGAGGTTGGGGGTCACTAGCCCTTCGAACTAAGTGCACATGAAGGCGCATCAGTCCAGTGAATTCATAGATTATTTATTTATCTAGACTGATAAATGGGTCTACTCCATAGGGGGAGTAGAAAAGGTTTTCATTGTTATAGGATGGGTGTACTCCTAAGGGGGAGTAATCAAAGCAGTTGTTCTTTGCCATTGATGTCAAGGGGTAAATTCATGTAACAATTGAAGTGTCTCCCAGAATATTGTGGTTGTACTGATGGTTTTCCTGTGTGTTGCCATCAATGACAAAGGGAATATTGCAGTACAAACAAGTAGGTGTTGATATCAGCACTGTGATGTATTACAAATTGTGCAGTTGATCTTGTGATCTTGAAGGTACATGGAGCTATCTTATATGGCTGCAGATGTGTTGATAAGTTCCCAAGTGCTTTTGAGAAAATTAATAGAAATTAAAGTGATAGATAATATTCGATTTTGCTGATATGCTTCACATTTCTCCTATGTTGATCCAATGCCTGTGCGGTTCTGTAGTTTTCATTATGGTGATCTGATGGTGCTATATTCTAAGCTTTAGTTTTTGGTGAGATGGTATGTGAAAGTTGTGTCCACCGATACGTGCATTCTACCAGCAGAGTTGATCTTCTATGGACTGGGAGACATGTTTTTGCTCTGCAGTCCTCTGCTGGTTTGTTTCAGATCTTGCGGATATGGGATTTGTCTTATGACAGTGTTCTTTGTGTTTTGGCAAAGAAGGTTGAAGATTGGTAATCTGGAAGTCATGTTTATGTATTATAGTGCAGGTTTGCATAGTTCAGATGATGATACAGAGGTGAAAATTATTTGAGTGTACCATTATTGTTTTCATTCGCGAGGCCGTCTCCAGAAGAGAGATTTGAGATGAAGTCTCATGATAATGAAAGTGTGTTTAATTATCATCCTCATTGTTGAACATCTTTGTGTGTTTCAGTAGGTTGCTTAGAGCCCTAAATTAATTTTACCTCCAATTTAAAAATAAAGTGTTGGAAACATAACAATGGTTGAAAAGTGTTGATCAAAATATTCTGATCATATTCTTTAGTTACTATTAATTTGTTTATGAAATGAGTTATTTTATGAAATAAATATAAGGTTGAAATGGTATAAAAGCAAGTCAAATTGAAGATTTATGTGTGATGTGATACAAAGTGACAAAGTGTACTAAATCATAAAGTAGAAATTAATGTGTAAGTAGAGTTATGATAATAGTTTTCGATTAATATTAAAGGTAGTGGTGAAGGTTTTTGCAATCTGATTTGTGCTTTAGTTTATTATGAGTGGATCTTTTGTTCTCTTTTTTTATATCTATAATGGCCACAAGAGCCTCCTATTTGGACAATAGGTCCTTTGTAGAAGTGAAACCTTTATGTTTGAACGATGAGCCTTTGTATTGGGTTTTATAATCTTTTATATTGTGAGTTAACTCTCACCCTTGGTTTTCCCTTATTGGAGTTTCTACGTAAATTTGGTGTTCATTGTGTTTAGTTTACTTTTTATTGTGGTTTATCTTCTAACAAGTTATACCTCTTCATGGTTTCCCTTGTGGGGTTTCCATGAATTCAGTGTTCATTGTCAGTTACTTTCTATTATTTGTGTTTCATGCTCATATCTCATAACATAATAGTGTGGTGGAAGAATTGATAAGTGATAAAGTTTGTAAGTTTAAACTTTTGTGATAACTGATTCACCCGCCCCCCCCACCCCTCCTCGCCCCTCCCCATTTGTCTTGTGCTTGTTTAACAGAGACATACAACCACATTCACCTGGGTGACTTTTGTTGAGCGCTTAGAAGCCATAAATCTTGCCAGTTTGACAAATTATGCTTTCTTTCCTTGTCTACATATGCTTTCTTTCCTTTTCTACATAAGCTTTCTTTCTTTATTATCATAACTGTTAATTTGTATTCCTTGGATCAAAATAGATTGCCATATTTGAAAGTAGCCATGCAAAAATAAAAAAGCATGCAACAAGCATGCAAATGGTCAAGTTATGCTTTATTTTGACTATTAATCTTATTTGGTAAGACGTGTCATCTAACTAATTTTTAAATAATGAAGATTTACTACCATCTAAATATTTTTTTCTCCTTGAGATATCAAATATCCTTGTGATGATGAAATTTTTTTACATAATGGAATCCATAAATCATTTAGCAAGAATCAATATGAATTGTGGAAATGTGATATCATTAATAAGATTTACTATATTTGTTATAAAAATAATATTTTGAAAAGATAGAATATAAATGATTTTAAAAATATATTTTTAGCTCTTTGAAATAAGATTATATTAAATATTTTTGATACATCATTATTGGGGAAGTTAGTGTGATTTTAGACAATCAAACCTAGACAAGTCAAAGCTTACAATGTGTGTTTAAAGGAGTGTGCTTGAGATCTATCAAGTTTTTTTAAATAATAAGGATTTACTACATTTGTTATAAAAATAACATTTTCAAAGATAAAATATATATGATTTGTTAAAATATTTTTAACTCTTTAAAATAAGGCTATATTGAATATATTTCAATATTAATTTGAAAATTTATTGCTAATTTAATAATAAATTAATATTTTTTTATTTTGTATGTGAACTTTAAAGTATTAGTTGTTAATTATTGGTTTATAACTATAATTTTTAATTTAATAATAATTTAACATTTTTATTTTGTGTGAATTTTAAAGTGATAGCTGTTAATTATTGTTTTATAATTATGTTTCTTATTTTTATATGTATTTACTATTATATAAATTCATATTTACAAGACATCAAGAAGAGTTGTTATTGGACTATAACTTGTGAGTAATATAATCATATTTTCATTTATCAATATTGTGTATGTTTAGTTTTTGATCAAAACTAAATAAAATCATATCAAGAAAAGTCATTGAATTATAGAAAAATCAAGAAGAGTTGTTGCATATATATATATATATGTCCCCTTCTTAGTGTGACCATGACTATGGATGATTTAGCCTATTCCTGACCCTCGTAGGATAGAGCAGATGGTTAGGGGGTCTTAATTTGGAAATATTTGGTATGGCTTCGCCTCCAGTGATCAATGAGAGTTTAGGTCTGGCCTTACTATTTATAGTGACTATTACAGGACAGTTAGGGTTTCTATCTATAGCAGGGCACTTGAATAGGCTTCATTTGCAGCACCAATCCTTTACACCATTGGTTTGATAAGATAATGAGGGATTTACTATTTGTAGTAAATTAGTGATTGATAGAGAGGGACCCTTACTATTTTTAGTAAGGAAGTTGGAGGCACAATGGATGCAGTGGTTAACTCCTTGGTTCAGACAACTTATAAAATGAACAATTATTCGAGGAGTTATTATTTTTTAAAGTGACTAAGGAATAATTAAAATATTTCAATGTTATTATAAAGTTATAATGTAACTTTATAATAATAAAGTCACTTTAATTTTATAAAGTGTTTTAAGTGAAAAATTAAAGTGGGAAATATATCTTTTATCCCACATTGGCAAGGAAAGTGTTTGAGCTTTCATAAGAAAAGAATAAAAGGAACTTAAGAGCTCATTCTTTTGCATCCAGGATATTGATATTTGAGTTGAAGACTTTTGGTGGTGGAGAAACCAACTAAGGTTTCAGCCATTGGAGGACCTTTGGGGACAAAAAGCCTCATTGGTTGAGCAATTTTGAGGCTGTGAGATATCAACTAAATTATTGCCTATTAGTGGGCTTCATATAGAGGTCCAAATTGTGCTTTATTGGAGAAGAATCATAAAAGTTTTTACAGGAGTTTACATTGCAAATCAGAATTTAATGCACTGCTACTACAGTGGCATGAACAGTGTCATACTATAGTGCTAGGTTATCATTTTTGGAGAGTAAATCTGGTTATCCACATTTGTATTGTTGTTGTTTGTTGTTTCTAGCCTCAGCGTGATAATTACATAAGTGTTGGGTGTGATTTCAAGCATTGGACAACTTCTACAAGGGAATTGCAGACATTGTAGAGGGTGTATATGCTGGTTTGGACATGATTTACCAGTTTTGGGCTAATTGTGCATGTATTTCCAGCTTCTATCTATTGTTTGGACTTAGACATCTGCTTGAATTTCATCAACAACCATAGCAATTGCTCAGAAATCTTATTTCCAAGTTTGAAATACATTGTCTAAATATTACACTTGCTACAACAATCATCTTGTAAGTAGTTTGCAGGTCATATATCTCTCTAGACCTTTCTGAGTTTTGTCATATGAGTTTCAGACCTCTGTATTTGATTAGAAAATATGAATATAGTCACCTTGTATGCTGAAGTAATATTCTAAGTGCATAAGTCTGTAATACGATTATCAGTCCTACTCATCTAAGAATGCAATGTATGTTGGTCAAGTCTAAAATATCAATTGCACACCATGTTCTTTCGCATTCAACCTGGGCTTGTGTAGAACTGTCTTTTCTAATAGTAGATAGTTATTTGAATATCAGATATCTATGAGGGATTGTTTTGCAAACTAATTTTAATGTCTTAAGGTTGTAGATGTTCTTACCAGCATAGTAGAATGCATGCCAATTGATTGACATAACATCAATTGGTTGTAGGTGCAATTTTTACATGTAGAAATCATCTTTATGCATTTGAAAGCTAAATAAAAGTTGCATTTGCACTTAGTTCCATGCTTAGACATCTTAGGATTTATTTGCAAGCATTTAGAACACTTTTGACATCATCCCAACCAAACGTATAAGACTGAAACCATAGACCAACAAGCAAAGAGTTTGTATGCAAAGTGTTTGACAATATTTTTTGAGCCTATAATCAGCCTTTTGGGGTCAGAATTGATGAGGCCCATTATATATATATATAAGTAATACAATCAAAATTTTATTTATAGAGATATATAAATAAATAATATTGTTGTAGATTTAGAAGATAATAAAGAGATAGGTAGAAGAGGGAGAGAGATAGTTAGAGGAGGGAGAGAGAGATAAATAAAGGGGGAGTGATAGAAGAATATGGGGAGAGAGAGGGAGATATAACTTAATATATAAAGAGGTAGAGGGAGAGGAAGAGAGGGAGAGATAAAAATTGAGGGCAATAAAGAGAGATAAAGAGGGCTAGGGAAAGAGATAGAGGTCCTACAATATTCCATGCAACTACTACATAATAGGCCAGTTCACATTTCAAAAAAACTGAGGTCTTACAATTTTCCATCCAACCGCTATATTCTTGCAATGTTAGCTCACACGACTACTAGTGTCTCTCCCTTAGGTCTCTAGAAATGCCATTTTAAATGTGTCTATGATGATATGACATGGTCTATCTAGTATTGGTGGTTCCAAGATGACTAGCAAGACCAATCCCGTGCCAATCAAAATTCTCATTTAGTTTCCCTTGTGCTTTGTTTAAGAAAAATTAGTAATTACCCAAAAATGAAGTGTTCAAAAGTTCAAATAATTTGAAATAAAATATTAAAAGGAACTCCTTAATTTCTTTCTTATTAATTAAATGGTCACGATTTTTTGGTCATATATGTGATTTATGAGGTATATTGTGTCATGCTATCAATGATGTGAGGAGGAAATATGGGAAAAGTTTGCACAAAAAATATTATGAAACTTGATGCTTGAGGTCTTGCTCATTTGGTGAAATAGACTATTTCTTTTAGCCATTTTAAAGTGATCTAGAGATCCTTCAAATTGATTACTATCGCTTTGTTGTTAATGGGTTTTTGTGGATATTTACTAATTCTTTCTTCATGTCTTCTATTTTTTATCCTCCAAAATTCTTTGAATTTCAAGTTACAACTTCCGTTTCTCCAATTAGTCCTTCCTATTTTCTTAAGGATTTTTCCTTGATCTAGAAGCACATCTTTTGCTGAGGTCCCCAATCCTAACAATATTCTATTTACTCCTGTGATGACAACTAAGAATTGTTTTTCAGCATGCCTTCCTTTCGTAGTGTCTTTGTGGCTTTTCCCGACACCCTTGTAATTTTCTCCATATGCCTATGCTCTACTCTAGACTCTCAAATCATCAATGCACACCATTTTTTAAATTAGACCTTTATATTAAGAAAATAATTTTTAAATAATTTTTTTCACACAAATGTTTCCTCCCTATTAAAATTAATTATAGAACAATTGAATGAATTGTGCATTATTTATACATTATTTGCATGCCATATTTATTAATAAAATGATAATGAAACAATTTTATTAATTATCCTAGTCAATTCATTATTTGGTTTCCGTATTTATTATATCTTAATTAAATTTCTAGAATGACTTAATTATAAGAAAATGGTTTTCATCCATTTTTGCATGCTCAACCATGAAGTCTTTGTCCCTTGTTTAAAAAATATAAAACCATAGTCAAAAGATATTTACAAATAGGCTACACCCTTATTTATGCAAGCCACCATATACCAACATCATGCAATGGTAGAAAAGGGAGAAGAAAAGGAGAAGTGTCGAGAGATCTACAACATTCAATTAACTTACAAATAACATATTCATATATGAATTCCAATCATGACATTACACATCCTAATTCTCTTTCTCATTAGTTTATCTAAAATAATTTATACTTAATTAACCTAACTAAATTGTAAATAATTAAATACACATGTTTAACACGTAAACAATTTATTTAAAGTCCTTACGGGTGGGTGCATGGAGATCATGGATAGCCAATTTGTGGCCACTTTAAAAAAAAAGTTTTGAAAAGTCATAACGCGAGCGCGTTATAACGTGCTCGTGTTATGGCTTGGTGTGTCGAGCCTGAGGCTTGACACAACAAGCCCATAACATGAGCGCATTATAACGCGCTCGCATTATGGCATGTTAAAAGCAAAAAAGAAAGTGAAAGTCATTCATTCTATATTTTGACTATTTTTTTGTTGTGTCTGCAACCAAAACCCCCATTTTTAGCGCTCGTGTTCTAGGAGGAGGCATTGTGCAAAAATTTTCACCAAGGGTTGTTATTTCTTCACAAGGATGGCACCATGACGATGAGGAGTGTGAGAGGTAAGGATTGTTTTCTTTTTGTTTTGAATTTGTTAGTTTTAGGTTGTATTTGATTTTTTTTTTTTTGAATTTGTAGGAGATGTAAATCAACTTGCAAACCCTCAAAATCCTCAACAAGAAGATCAACCAAATCCTCAAGACCAAAATCCTCAAAAACAAAATCAACCACAACAACAACCTCCTCCACCAATCACTCAACACCCTCCTGACACTCAACAAAATTTGACGAGTGAAATTGAGAACAACAAAAAGAAAATCAAGGATTTAATTAGTATGTTGAGTGGTCCAAATGCTTCAACTACAAAAAGAATGACCCTAGCAAGTTCATTGAAAGATATGTTAAAAAATGTAGATTCAATTAGCAAACAAATAATTGGATGGCAATATAGGAGGCAGGCGACTAGGACTTATTATGCAGATAAACTATCATATAAAGATATAAAGGATTTAAAAATTACAAAAGGTTATTTGTGCTCATTATTCGTTGACCCACACACAAATCAAAATCTTACCCTCAATGCGAAGAGGTTTCCTATTCATTAGTGCCACCACCAATAGATTAGGAACTATTTTTATGATATGTGGTACATGGTCTTTGATTACCCACCATGCAACAATTTTGAAGTCCCGCAGTATTTGCATAGGAAACTATACAATGAGTTCATATTGAACAAAATCCCAAATTATTTTGATATGAGGGACTTCCAGGGGAGAGGTGGGGGGTCAGCTCAAGATAGACCCGATGCACAGTCGGATCCTATGTGACAAGGAAGATGAGATCTCACTAGGCCGCCTCGTGAGCACGTTGTTATGCCTTCCATCGTGAAGGAGAGTATTGATGTAGAGACATTGTAGCTGATCAAAACTTTGACCTAGAGTGTCATCCATCATACTAGCCCTATTCACATCACCATCTAGGGGAGTCTTCGGTGGTGGCCTTCGAACCCATGTGTGTCAATCTTGTGGGGCGACTTGTTCCTTCTACACTCACCACTTAAAGATCCAGATGGAGAGGGTAGGTGACAATTTGCATGAAATGGCATTGATAGTTAGGTAAAAGTTAGTATTTCATAATTTAATTTATTAAATTTTATTTTCAAATGCACGATTAACTAATTTAGTTTTATGATTTTAAGGCAGAGGTCCACAATTTGGGATGGATTACGACCCTCCACCTACTGATGTAGTACACATATAGCGGGTATGCAACTAGTAAACAATTATAATTTATTACATATTTAATAACATTGTTTAATGAATGGTATTTTAATATGTGATTTTGGATGTTGAATAGGCTAATATTGGAGGTTTCTGGGAACACCTCCCAGTGCTAATGGATTTACTCAAACCTACACGCAGGTAATAGAATAAAGAGTTTAACTAATGAATTGTACTTAATAGATTTGTGTAGTTTATATTCATATCATTGATTATGTTGCATTGCACATGATTCAAACTCAAAGAATTACTTCACATTCCATAACTAATAACTAGATGTTGATAGTCAAAAATTCAACTAATATAGTTGTTTAGTCAACATAAGCAATGATGCAATTACTTCGGACCACATTTCTTGAGGCATTTCCTCAAACAACTCACCACCTTTTCTATGATACCACACTTTCCATACATGTGTACCAAAGCATTTTTATCAAACTACTCACTTCTTCTATGGCTAAAAGCCTAAAATAGGTGCTTTCCAACAAACTATGATGCTTGGAAAAAATATATCAAAGCATAATAGTAAACAATAATATAGAGAAGGAAGTGAGTAGTTTTAAAAAATGCCTCGAAGAAATATGGTCTTATGGTGTGATGGAATATACATGACATGCATTTGTTTGTAATGGCGATTCCATCGCCATGAGACTGTTCTTTTGGGGCATTTTTCCAAGCGGTTCATATGCCACCACAGTTATCGTACATTTATATGGAAGCATTTGATCAAATGGTTCATCGGCTTGTTGCTATGGGTAAAAGCCTAAAATCATGTCCTTTCAAACAAGATATGGATAGGAAAATAGTAAGCATGATCATCATAAATATATAGTTTAATAAGTACTCCAAATTTTATTCATTATCTCATACATTATAAGTTATGACATGGATTGGTATTGTAGTTTTTGTGATTAAATAATTTGTTGTTTTATTTTCAGTTGTTGCAAGCCAAAACACCTCTAAATGTCACAAGGGAAATGGAGATCGGTGTTTCATTTTCTATACAATCCTTGATGGCTCTGACATGGGAGGTATGAGGCAAATTAGTAAATTTCAATTTACATTCGTTGTTATAGATGTTAGTGAAAAATCAAACCATTATTCATTCGTAGTTTAATTTCTATTTGTATGGTTTATACAGGGCTTGAGCACGCCTGAGCATGGGCGTGTGAATATTTTCCTCATGGAGAGAGATCATGAGATGGAGGTAAGTGATTATTTTGTTAAATATATCATTTTTTATAATGTAGTTGTTACCTATTTTTAGCTATAGCTCAAAACAGGTAGTGCTGAATTGCATTCATCATTAAAAGGTACACAAGTAATTTCAAAGTTTTCTACTAAGTATTCATTGTTGTACAAATCTGCTTGCTTTTTAATTTCCAATATTATTATGCAAATGTTTGTAACAGAAAAACTCATAAATTTGCATAAGAAATGTTGTTTTATTCATATTGTAAAAACCAAAGTCCCACACAAGCCATGGGAGTAGCTTGATTTGATTACTTAATCAAATACTGAATACAAGAAAGAAATGTATATCACACAATTGAAGATAATATAAGAACAAGGAGAGAAGGTGATTCATCATTTCTTGGAATAACGAATCATTGTTACAATTGTGTTGATCTTTGTTCAACTCCAGCTCTAGGTCCAACTCCAGCTCCAAGGTTTACCTGCAAGATTGTTGAAAGGTGGTGTTAGTGAAATGAAAAATCACATTCTACCTTATCCCTACATTACTAACAAAAATGTAATCTGCATCCTATCAGACATTCATTAGATGATTAAGCCATCAAAAAAGCATATGTTTAGGGAGCACAAAGTTCAATGGAAGCTTTCAGCTTCAATTATTTTGCTAATTTGTTTATTTAGTGTGCAGGTATAATTAGATCATTTCAACCAATAGATATTGTTATGAGTGGTTCGAAATGTGGCTCCCACAAGGATTGAGCCCAACTCATAAACAATGACATGAACAACATGTAGGAAAAAGTGACCACAGTGCCCATCCAACTTTTCAATATAGTGAATAAAGTCAAAACAAGAACCATATTGAATGCATAAGTTTCCTCATTGAATGAGACATCATTATGGAATAAAGATAATCATCATTGTCTATGAATGAACAATTGATCAAGCAACCATTATCAGCATGATAAATAAACTATCTCATACAAACAACATTCATCATAATAGCTGAAGCAAAAAGAGATACTAAATTTTATCACTTGAGCACATACATCATGCAAGCCATACATGAGTTGTAGGCAGCTATTACAAGTCATTAAAATGCTCACAAGGTATAGAGCAATAACAAAAGATATATATGGAGTACAATAGAATTTCACTATGCACAATGAAGCATCATCATCTAGTGAACATGCATACATATTTCAAGTGCCAAATCAAAACAATAGAAGAAATAGTGAAAAAATGAATAATACTTATGAGTGATTGTATTGGAACAACATGCCAATATATTTAATCATTTATCAAGAGAGGCAGTTATGAGCATGTTATAGTTATTGGTCAAGTGAATAAACAACACAGAGATTTATGTCATCTCTTACTTTTGATCATGCATATTAAAGTACTCATAATTGGCCTAAAAGATACCATTATGTTCACATGATGAATTAAATATTATAACATACTCATGGTAGAATTCATGCACAACAGTATAAAGGGCAGCACTGGTAGCCATTTTGAAAAGATTCTTATTGTCAAGAAAAGTAGAGGTAGAAGGAATGTTATCATTTTCAGTATGCAATTGCATAAAGCAAGGCATGTTGAAGGATAGGAGCAATAATCTATAGAGATTAAATTTTCTTCATTAAAGAGTTGTCTACATCCAAGTTTTATGTTGTTGGTATGACTTCCTTGATACAATAGAAAGAAATATCATTTGTAGCGAAATGAGTAAAATCTCATGGGTTGTGCCATAGATAGAGAGCCAAGGTGTAAAATGGAAGCTTTCTTCCACAAAGAGCTTGAAAGATATCAACATTTACAATATTCAAAATAAGAATACCCAGCTTGCAAATTCTCACCCATACAAATCAATGAAAGGTGCTCAAAACAAACAAAACAATGGTAAGATAAAACTCTTGGCCATAGCCAGATGCAAGCCCTCAAAATGAAAAGATTAAGCCATGGCCTACAATGAAAATCAGTTTTTGTGAACTTTGCAAAAGAATAAAATATATACAAAAATAAAAAAATTCAAAGCCCTAGCTTGTTTCAAAATAAGAAAAACCTAGAATGATCCTTGTATAGTCGCGACTATCAAGTATGGAGAAAATGAAGAAGCATAAATAAACCAGAGGCTTTCCTTCTTTTTACAGTTTGTTTATATGGAATGAAGCAAGAAATACAGGAAAAAGAGAGGGGTTTGAGTTTATTCAAGTATGAATATACTAAGAAATTGGAAACCCATAGTCTCAACAAAATGAAACCCATTTTATTGCAGTCGCCATCAAGGGTTTTAGTATTTTTTCTACTTAGAAAACAAGTAAAGATCACGGCCATTTGAAGAAGTAGCCAAAGCCACATAAAAACAATGCTATTTATTAATGTACAAGCCATTTTCATGCTACTAAAATAGTCATTATAGCAAGATAGAGGAGGGTTTCTTTTATTTCTTCATACAGTGAAAAAATGGAGCTCGAAATGAGCACTTCATCTATAGAAAGTAAAGGATATCAGAATTTCAAGCACAAAAGTGAGCTTACCATCAGTTGGGAGGCGCATATAAACTTCAAAGAACTCTTCAATTTTGGCCTCAAAGTGATGAAACATCAATAGAGAATGGAGACACAAGGAAGTAAATCAGAAAATTTATTCATGGTCGTGGCTATGGAAGCCTAAAAGTGCCCTCAAAACAAAGTAAAGTGTGCAAATTTTTGGAGAAAGAGAACTTACCATGTAGTGTTTCAAAGATTCCCCTAAAAATCATTAGAAACATCGATGTATGGTGGAGATCAACTTCAAAACGACATTCAAACCCTAAAGTGCCAAGTAGACCATGGCGGCGCAACTCCAAAAAGATGTAAAGTAAAGAGTGAATGAAATGACTTGGAGTTTTTTTGAGCTTTTACCTTTGCCCTAATTCGATGGTGGACTTTTTTCACTATCTTTTAAACAAAATCATTGTGAATTATTACCTTTAGGTTCTTCACTCTAAGTCAATCAACCTAATCATATGGATGGAGTCGTTGAGTAAAGGAAGGGGTCAGGAGACACAAGGAGTATTTTATGTATTTTTCTCAAACAAACTTTTGTGAGCCCCTTCTTATTATTGTAAAGTTTTATTTAACATTATTAAAACAATTTGGTTAATTTTTTTTAATAATTGTTGAAATAAACTATTTTGGAAGGGTGACTTAAATAGTTATCAACTCTCGCATGTCAAAGTGAAGATTATATTGTAAATAATATTAAAGCAATGAATTATAAATTGCTTTAATATTTAGCATGTAGATGCAAAAAATTGAGACAAAAACATCATAAATATTAAAGTAATTCTTTACTGATTACTTTAATATTATTTAAATTGCTTACCTTCACTTAAAAGCATGTAGGGGATCAAAGACAAAAAGTGGAATTGGAGTTCTAATTTGGAGTTAACTAGTCATGCAAAATGGAGCGAATGGTGGAGATTTTTGAGACATAGCTTCAATTCTACATCAGTTCTTGAGATCTTTTGATCATGCACATTGAGGAGAGGAGTTTGCAACTGTTTAACTTCAGCTTGCTTCAGTTTTGAATCTTGTTTTTATGGGTTTTCTCCTTTGCTTGTGAGGAGATATTTTGGGATGGATTTTACATGTTCAGTGAACTTTCAGTTCCACCTTTTGGCACAAAGTGCATGCCTTCATTGTATTTATTGGAAAAGTCATTATTTTTCCTTAGTTCTTGTTTTTTGCCTTTGCCTTCAGCAAAGAGACTTCATGTAACTTCATTTTTTAAAGTTTAATAGATTATGCAGCAACTTTTACAACTTAATTAAGTTTGTAATTTGTAGAAGAATTCCTTTTAATTTCCAATATTTTCAAGTTTTTCCTTCAAGATTTCAGGTGTCATCATTGTGTAGGATTCAATCAAAAGATTATTGTGTTTTAGTTTTGAAACCTCTAATATTTATGTCTCCTTTCATAGATATATGTATGCAGTTTAGTTTAAGCTCACTGGTTAGACACTATGCATGTAATTGATTAGTCAATTTAGTCATGAAAACTAAGTGTTTTCCCTCGAAATTGTATTCAATCAAGGCCTCTGCATAAAACATTCAGGTGATTAGGCTATTAGATCAGGTTGTGCAAGTAGACATACTGAGTAATCATTTGTGACAATTTAGATTTCCAATTAGGTGCATCACT
>VDFB02339687.1:0-42866 GCA_007258455.2 Sequoia sempervirens
AAATCAGGAGCAATGGCTGCTTTTACTCTTTCCCTCTCCATTTTTTTTTCATCAAGTGTTGAAAGAACAGCCAACATCTCTCGTTTCACCTCTAAAGTGGCTTTTTCACATGCTTTTGAATCACGACAAGGAATACCAGCAAGATGGTATTTGAGGCAATTGATGCCTCCACTAATCCTCTTCTTGCAATGAGTACAAATAACACTGCCTACTACTGGCCCGTAATAACCATATTTCCAAGTAGGATCACGACTACCAGGGGGTCTCCTTTCAATGGCACTTGTGCCAACTGAGTCCAAAGCAGATGCAGAGGCGGATGCCATTGTGATTTATTAACCTACAACATTAAAAGTTAAACAATAAATATATTAGAACTAGTTGTAACAAATCCAGTATATTAGAAGTTGAACAATAAATATATTAGAAGTTGAGATGGAAATGTGTAAAAAGTTGCAGCTGAGTTGTATTGAAAGCTTTTGGTAGACTTATGAGATGTTTTTGGTAAAAATTTAAAAGTTTTGTGACTCAGAACAGCAAGGCAACACTCAAAAACTCCTCACAGATACCCAACATTCTACCCAACAACCCCAAACTGAAATTTTTTAGAGAAACACATAATAACTAGAAGTCTAGACCCAAACAACAGTAAACTAACCCATATCAGATTGTTAACATAAATCAGATCGATCAGGTCTGCTACAGGTCTACATTAATGTTCTTGAACAGCTACATACAATATAAAATCTAAAGTGTTGCATTCTTTACTAGCTACATGCAAAAATAAACTATCTTAATACTATAATCTACCACATATTAATTAAATTAATTCAAATTCAAAATATAACATTAACTTTTCTATAAATTAATTTGATCAAACTGCAAATTCTTGGGCCAAATTGTATGCGGATGAAGATGGAAGATTTTTCCTAAGAAGATTCAGGTCACATATAGATAGAAAAACCATGATATATCAGAACACTAAAGTCTTGTTTGCACTAGGTTGGTTATTACAAACGATTCATCAATACTTTCAGTGACAAACCAACCAAAAGTGCTTCCTTTGTATGGACTGAGCACCAATATTAGCATCCCCTATTGGCAAAGGGAGTCATACAATATCGATGAAGTTTTGTAACTAGATGCACAACTGTTTAGCAGGGAAACCATAGTTTGGAATCAATTTCTATAATCTAGCTGCTAGCACATATTAATTATATTAATTAAAATTCAAAATATAATATATTCTAAATTTTAATTAATTAATAAATACAAACAATGAATACATAAATATTAAATAAATATTACTTAAAAAATTTAATTTTTTTTAATTACTAATTTCTATAATCTAGAAATATAACATAAAAACATATTATAAATTTTAATTAATAAATACAATACAATACATAAATATTAAATAAATATTACTTAAAAAATTTATTTATTTTTTAATTACTAACTTCTATATAAATATAGAAGTTAGTAATTAAAAAATAAATAAATTTTTTAAGTAATATTTATTTAATATTTATGTATTGTATTGTATTTATTAATTAAAATTTATAATGTGTTATGTTTTGAATATTAATTAATTTATACAGCTGCTACATAGTATTATAGTAACATTAAATTTAACATAGAAAAAAAATATATATTTTAATATTCAGCCAGACATTCGTTTCTGGGCGAAATAAGCATTCGACTTTTAATAAAAATAAAAAAATAAGCAAAAGTAAATAATAAAAATAAATCTGTAGGCATTCGATTTTTCTGGGCGAACTGAAATAATGGAATAACAAGCTCTGCAAAAATACATTCGAGTTTCGACATTACATTTTTTGAAATGAAATAAAGATGCATGGATCAGAAACCCTAACTTGGAAATCGCGATTTCGAAACCCTTCAGTTCGTGCGCCAAAATCGCTGGTAAAAATGCAGATATGAAAAAAACGTGAAAACGAGGGTATAAGTTTAAAAAACGCGTCAAAAAACGGGGGAAAAATGTCGTTGGCGCGCGAAAAAAGAGAAAAAAAACACGTTTTTTATTCTGTCTGATTAATCTCAGCCAAAAAACGCGATTAATCGCCATTATTTGAGGCAATTAATCTGGAAAAAATGGCGATTAAAAGCACTGTTCATTTTGGCGAGTAAAGGTAGGTTTTAATCGTTTCCTCCAAAAACTTGCGATTACTCTTTCACCCGGTGATTAACCGGCGATTTTGTAATCTATGGTTATAATTGCTGCTTGGTTAGATGGTCTTTCGTTAGACTCTCAAACCATGACTGCATTAGATGGTATTAAAGTTTAGATTTGTGTCCTAAAGAAAGGAGAGTGAAGAGTCTTCTAGCATTGAGTTGTTGGGTAGAAGATGCTTATGGAGAGTTGCAAGTATGGTTGTAAACAGATCATCAAATTGAGAGGTAGTTTGCATTAGACCTAAACTCAGAATGCCTCCACAAAGAAAGTAGAAATCAAGGTGTTGTTATTGTAGGAAGAGTAGAAGAAATGTTTGAATGTTTAGATCCAATTGGATGTTGTTGAAGAAGGTGATGAAGAAAGTAAGAGGAAATAGAGAAGCTATAGAACAAATTGTAGAAGAATAAGATCAAGGTCAAGTAGATGAGGTCATAACCCTAGAGATGATGAAAGTGATGAAGAAACTAAGAGAGGAAAAACAAATTGT
Organism: Sequoia sempervirens; assembly: GCA_007258455.2. Taxonomy (NCBI): domain Eukaryota; kingdom Viridiplantae; phylum Streptophyta; class Pinopsida; order Cupressales; family Cupressaceae; genus Sequoia; species Sequoia sempervirens. Next base: position 2,682 of record VDFB02339687.1, read on the forward strand.
AGAAGTACAATAAGAGCAAGATCAAGGATGTTGATGAAAGTGATGAAGAAACTAGGAGAGGAAATAGACAAGTTGCAAAACAAATTGTAGAAGAAAAAGATTGAGATTGAGTAAGGATGTTGAAGGCTATTTCTAATATTAGTAAAAGATCTAGAATTGATGTTCCTAGTTATGCTTGTAATTTGAATCTTGAAGAGTTGATAGGTTAGTTGACCAAAATAGAAGAATATTTTAGTATGAAGAAATTTTAGATCTTGAAAGAGTGAAGTTTGCAAAGACAATGTTAAAAGGTTAAGCAACCATATGGTGGAAAGAAGTACAGTTAGAAAGGAATATAAGAGGAAAAGAATATATACATCAAAAATTGTAAGAAATCAACTTACCAAGAGGAGAGGAATAGAAGAAAAGGAAGAAGAGTGTTATAGGTATTCAAGGCAGCCAAGAGAACTATAGGATGAAGGGAAAAATCAGATTAAAAAAGATGAGTGAATCCAAGAAAGTTGAAAACATGAGTGTTTGAAGATCTAAAGGCATGAAGTGCCTAGAAATAACCCTTGAAATTTCTGATTTTTTTTATTATCTCATGAATGTATGTAATTGATTCTTGAAGGATTTGTTAAATATAAATACATATGAGGGTTTGAACATATTTTTGATATGTGTGCAAGAGTGTGGATTGGGTGATATGTTAAGGCTACAAGATTGTGTAAATCCCTCCATCTTGTTTGCATCAATTACAAAGGTAAGCCTTATATTCAGCACCCAAAACAAAACATACTAGCACAATAAGTAAAAACTAAAACCTTAGAACCATATATTCTTCAAAAGCTTCTATTTGAAAAGACCTTAGACTAGGTAGAACTCCACCAAGCTGCCTTGTGTAACCCTTCTAAGTAGCTTCCAAGTAGAATTCTCAAGTTCTTGAATTACCACCTCTCCAAACTCACAAATCAAAAATATGTCAAATTGTTGGACAACAATCCATGTTGAGCTACATCCACAGTGCTCCATCAACCCTCTTAAAGGTATAGTTTTCAAGATCCATAGACTGTTGAACTATTTGAGCAACCATCCATGCTGAGTTTTATCTACAATAGATCCCTTATTGTCTTCAAAAAAATGGTCTTCATATTTTATTAGCTAATTTTTTACCGATATTAGTATCTGGAGGATCTTCAACAATGGCTACTGTTGACATTTCATGCCACCCTTTGGTGACCCATCATTGATAACCGATCTGAGAGATCCTACATGGGCCATCTTGCATGAATTCTCCTTGAAGGTTCTTAAAAGTGGCTAAGTGTTGTGTTTTCGGCTATGTTCCACCAATTTTTTGGTCTGGGGGGACGGTGGGATGGTGGAACGTGTTTCGAGGATGGGATGTTTTTAGGGGATTTTTGGGGACAGTAGGGGACGACAAAAGGGACGACTATATATATATAGATAAATTTTAAAAATATAGGGAAATTTCAAATTTAAGATATTCATGAGTAATGATAATCATAACAATGAACATTGATAAAGTTGCAAATGTAATCACTAATCATATTGACATATATAACAGACTATAACAGACTATATATATATATATAGTCTGATATATATATATATATATATATATATATATAAAAAAACTATAACAGACTAATACATTATAAAGTCAAACAGTCAATCATCTGGAGCCCTATACCAGCTAGCTGCCTTGTCATACTAGGTGATCTACATGGTGGAAGGATTATTGTTGTTGTTATAACTTTGTTTCAGTTATATCCAGCAACCATTCTTGCTGTTCACAAGGTTTCTTGGGTGTGTGATAGCTATACCATTAGCCTTTTTAGTCATTGATCCACTATGAGTGAAATTTCTAATTGTTGTAAGTCTGAAATTGTGTTTCCAACTTGTATATTAGTCGATGTAATTGTTCTAGTTATTGCAAAATCAAATAAAATCAACCTTTACAGGGTTACAATTTGAGATTTTAGTGTATTTGACACCTTAGGATTTCATAATTGTTGATTACTTACGTATGAGAGTCCAATATATTCATTTCCAGCCATATCAATATTTATACTTGATGTAGGTGAGCATAAACTATTCAAATCTGAATTCAATCATTGTTATAGTGTTCCATATTGGCTGTTCATTGCATATCAATTATAAATCAGCAGGTATATTTGTAGTAATTTGAAATCTATAAGTGGGGCCTATTGTGTTTGATACATTTGAAGTTTCATAACAAACCTGCGAATGAATGAAATACAGTTTCCAAACTAATGTATACTCCTTCAAGGGTGTTTGGGTGAAGTTTGAATGTACTTGGAGTTGATATTGACAACCTATGTTCAGTATTGGCAAGCTAGGAGTGAGTTGGTTGTGATTTCTTAGTGATTATCTTGCTTTTTAAACCTATACAGCGCATTTCCAAAGCTTTATTAGAACTATATCAGCATACTATTCATCAATTTGATTTTGGAGCTTTTTTTTTATGCAAAAAGTGGCTGGAAAAAAGGGGACGACCTACCATCACCGGGATGGTCGGCCGTTCCCTTGCTGTCCCCAAGATGTCCCCCTCAATCCGAAATGTCCCCCCAAAAACGCCTGGGAAACGTCCCCAAGGCATCCCCCATCCTCGAAACGTCCCTGGCACGGGTACCGGGGTCAAAACCCTAGGGGATTCGTCCCCGTGTACCACTAGTTTTCGAACCTTCAGGTTGTTGCTTGCTTGCTTCCTTGCATCCCTCTTCTATCGTCCCCGATCTTCTCCTTCTCCCTTGTGTTCCCTTTTCTATCGCCCTCGATCTTCTTCTTCTCCCTTTCTTTCCATCTCTCTCCTTAGCTTTTTGGCTCTCACCCATCGGGCTTAACTCTTTCCCTCTACCTCCCATCCTTCCTTCTGAAAATCAACTAAGTGTTGATCTTTTGAGGGTCGAACTTCAGCCTTTCCCTTTACCTCTTACCTTTGTTCTGCTATAAGAGGTAAGCTTGCCATCTAACCCCCAACCCTTGCTGTGCTTTCGAAAAAACAACCAAGTGTTTGTTTTTCGGGCATCGGGGATCGGGCTTCCCCTTTTCCTCCTTTTTTCCTTTCTTCACAAGCAGTAAACCCTCCACACAAACCCTGACCCTCGATGACCTACTTTTAGGTGTCGAGGTTCACTCATCCCCTTTACCGTTTATTGCTTCCCGGTAAGCGGTAATCTGTAAGGCACCCTCTCGATGCCCAACCTGAAAATCTTTCTCCCCTTCACTTTTCTTCCAAGTTTCTTTTTCCCTTTCTTCACTGGTATCATGATTAGTTCTTTTGGAATCCGCCTAAGTCCTTATTTTTCAGACTTTTGGGTTTTGCGATCCTGTCTTACCTCTTACCACTTTCTTTAGTAAGCGGTAAGCACAACCCCCAATCTTCGACGGCCGATGAGTCCTTTTGAGCTTCGGTGTTTTCCCTTTCCTCCTGCACTTTTCCTTGCTTAGTGGTAAGCAGTAAGCCTCATGCCCAATCTCTGAATCTCAACGTTGGTGCCAATATAGTATGAAGTATGAGGTATGAAGGATGCTCGAGGTCTAATGCCCGATAGGGTGCTACCTTTTGGGCCTATGGACCATTTAATGATGCAAAGGTTTCTTTTTGAACCTGATGCCCTGACCTTTCAACAGATTTGGCGATGCCATTAATGCTCGATCCAACTTATGAGCGGCCTGTTTTGATTTCTGGACTTCAAGGACGACATTTATTGCTCCCTTGACTTCTGCAAGTGGATTTCATGGGCGCCCATGCTCATTATTGTTGTTTTGTTGACTTTCCCAACAGATCCATGCCCTAATCGTGATTTTCACGGGAAGGCTCCATTCTTTCATGCACAAACTTCATTGCTAAACCTAGTTAGGGTTAGGGTTCGGTTTATGGTTCCAAGTTATGCTTGATCTATAAAGGCAAGAATTGTATTCATTCTAAGGGTTCTTCCTTTGGCTCCTCCAGGGTTTTGCAATTGTAAAGATTGGCTTGTTGCCTCTACATCAATGAAATCGATCAAACTTTCCTCTTCTCAACTTGTTTATGCTTGTGTAAGTTTATTACCTTCATATCTAAGTTTTTGTTCTCTGTTTCCATGCATGTATGTTTGAGTTAAATAGTTTATAGTTGCTGCTTGAGAATATCTTTTCCTTCTAGCACCTTGTCAAACCATAACCTTAATGTTTGCCTTCGGGAATCAACCAAATAGAGATCTAAGAGAGTCCCTTGGTCCCTTTTCAACATGTTGTTGTGCAATCTCATCCAGGAAGAAACGACCTTTCCATCTTGGTGTACCACCACCTATTCCCTTTCATGCATTCCTTCTCCCCTTTTCCCTTGTGAGCTGTTAGAGTAGGATAGTGGTAGGTTTTCATGTGTTGGGTTGGACCAACACATTACACTTGGATTGAAAGAGGAAGTTGGCCTTTTTCGGAGATTCAACCTCATACACTCAAAGGTCCAACAACTTGTCATTGGAAAGCTGAACTTCGTGTTCAGAAGGGTGCAATTTCAACAACTACATTAACTTCTTTTAGTTTTTTTTAAGCTTTCCATTGAGAACATTGGCTTGAATTCTACAATTTCAAGATGTGTGATCAATTTTCTTGCAATTATCCAATTCCCCTTAACTTCAATAATGGCCACATTAACTTCATCTAGAGGATCTTCAACAATGGCTACATTAACTTCATTTAGTTTTTCTTTGATCTTTTTGTTGAGAACATCATTGGCTCAAATTCTACAGTTCCAAGCAATGTGACCTATTTTCTTGCAATTATTCAATCCCTCTTTTGTCTTTATCTGATCTTCTACATTTTTTTCTTGTGTATAATGCTATCTTAGTTTGAGAAATCTACTACAATTGTTCTCTTTTCTTTAACTAAGGGAGCTTAAATCATATCTTCTAGAGTTTTTAGAAGATAACATTGCTAACTTTAGGAGGCAAATTGTTTAACAAAATGCTTTGGCATCCTCGTCATTTGCTATAGCATTGACTTCTACTAGTTATTGAAAAAGAGATCTTAGATTGCTTATGTAGCTAGACATAATGACTTCATCAACCATCTTGAATCTGAAAAGTTGAAGCTTTAGAGAAAATTTTGCATTAATTGCTTTTGCTCCAAATGGTGTATTAAAATTATCCTAGATTGACTTAAATGATTTTGCTAGATCTATATGATGTATCTAGGAATCATAGAAAGCAAGACCAATAATGGCTTTCGTTTTATCATCTATACTCTACCAATCCAATAATTTATTGGCATTTACTATTCCCCATAGGTTCTTGTGTATTAGTTGCATCTAGATTTTTACTTTCTAGACGTGGAAGTTGAGGCTGGAATATTTATCTAATGGAATTTCCTTTTGTAGAAAAATAAAAAATAACCTAAAATTTTAAAATATGAACCCAAATTAATTTCCAACCCTTGAAAATATTTGAAAATTCTCCAAAACTATTGGAAACACTATTTTAAATTTATCAAAAATTTAAAAAATTGAATTCAAAATAAAAATACCTGAAAAAATTGATGTTAATTGAACCCTAGCTAGGACTTTTGGCAGTGGACAAATGATGAATTTAATGACTGAAAATACATACAAATGTGCCCTAGTCACATGATTTTTGAAAATGACGATTGTTTTACTACAACCTGCATAAAACCATGCTGAAGTTCATCAATAAAATATTGTAAATCCCCAATAGATTGCAGACAAGAAAAATAATGACTTAAGTTTTGTGATTTTCGTGTCTAATACATGTGCAGAAAATTGTGATTTTTGTGTTTGCCCATGCTTGCAACTTCTAGCGTATGATTTTTTGTAGCAAAATTGCTTGTGATTTTGTTAAAAATGGTCACAATTTCTAATGAAGCCCTCTTTTGTTGTAACCTGGGACTCCTTCTAATGACCTCATGTTGATTTTTCATGTTACCACAAGCTCTAATACAATGAGGTTCATCTCCTTATATAGAGTTTGGGATGTGTAATTGACAATCATAAATGCGACACTTGTCCTAGATTCACAATTTCTAATGAAGCCCTATTTTGTTGTAACCTGGGACTCCTTCTAATGACCTCATGTCTTGATTTTTCATGTTACCACAAGCTCTAATACAATGAGGTTCATCTCCTTATATAGAGTTTGGGATGTGTAATTGACAAACATAAATGCGACACTTGTCCTAGATTCTAAATGCTAAAAATATGGCGACTTTATCACAAAAAATAGTTGTGGGCATGATTTTTTTTTTAATAGCATTTTTTTCCTATCACTTCCTAGCAACAACTACAACATTTGCAACCGACACACTCTTGTGAAAGCCCTTGTCATTGGGATTGCTTAATGTAGAGCATTTGTAGGCCAACTTTTCTTTGGCTAGCTAGGCGACAAGATGATCTTGAGAAAGGTCTACAAAACTACTCTTGTGGTGATGATCATGAGTACGATTGACTTTGGCTTCTCAATCGATGGGTCATGGGAATCTGAAATAGCAATCTTGTGCTTTTTTAGAATTTGATTGGGTAGTGGCATTGGCAGGGACTTTCCCATGTCAATCGCAATCATGGCTAAATATTCGAAACAAATAGAGAATAATATATATCCAACTAATTTTAATTGATGCCTAGTCATGTACTTAAATCAAATTATTGCTCTTTCCATTTTTTATAAATTAACTCTTTTAAATTTTTAATTATGGATGCCTAGGGATTGTTGGATTCACGACTGTCTATTTCTTTAGGATTTATTGATTGTAGTGACTATCATTTAGAAATTTATTTATTATATATTATATAAAATATATTGTATTTATATATTTTTAATTAATATATATTTATATGCTTTAAATATTATATATGTATGGCTCTACCTAGTATATTATTTTTTAGAGCCTCTCTTGCTAACCTTTGTAACTCATTTTGGCAACCAAATTGAGAATGATATCTTTACTAATTCTCCCCTACTTTCAGCAAATCTCATAAAGAAATGTAGCAAATGGCAAGAGAAGTGACAAAATAACTAGAGAATAAGACTGAGTCACCCATATATTCATATTCAGAAAGAAATTACACATTTCTTTCTTTCTGATCGCAAAGATCACATATAGCATGGTGCAAGAGCATATGCTAGAAAAGTGATTCCAAAGGTGGTTTTCCAATAAGCCTAGGGCTCTTATTTATAACCAGGCTTCCTAAATCTAGACTTCAAACATACCCTATACTAATTGTTGATGTGTTTTTCGTGACCGCACCAACGCAGAATAAAGTTGCCAACGGCTTCCCTATTCTCTCTTGATCAAAGTATTCCGCATGCTAAGATTGCAAGAAAGTTCATGCGTTCAACTCCAAGGTTCTTTCGGTGCGAATAGGCTCAGTTTGGCTCGATGTGATTTGCTGGTATTTCAAGGGGACTTACGGAATTGTTCGCATGGGAGAAAGGAATTCAAATGCTCGAAAGATTTATCTATGAAGTGCGGGTTACCTATTCTAATCAGAAAGTACTGAATTGAAATGGGGTAGGGTTAAGAGAGTCTAAATCTACTCTAAGTGTGACATATGGAGCTCAACTTCAGCAACTTCTAACCGGACTTCGCTTTGCCTCGCATCGGACAGCTTCCACGGAGTCGGTGCAATCTTCAAGGGAGATGACTAAAGATGTTCAAACCACCACTTGACATGAAGATACCATCACAACGACGCATACCATCATTCAAACTGTGATTGAAGTTAAGTGCATGATATTCCAGTTGACCACACAAGGCGCATTCACCATCAGCAAATACACTAGTGGTATGGATAGACGAAGTTGCTTAGATCAAACACCACATTCCACAATTACTATCTTCTACTTGCATGAAAATGAAATTTACGCTACTCTACACTACTTGAAGTAGAAGGGATGAAGAAACCTCGCTAGCTATCCACAACAAAGATGAATTTCACCATCAATGAAAGATCTTTTATTATGAAAGTTTTACACGACAATTTCTTACAAAAGTTTTCAAAGGAAAACTTTCCTTCTCCTCCAACTACACTATCAATCTACTTCTAAGGTGTCCCTTTATTCTATGTCTACTGTCTAACTCTAAGCTAATGAGGTACAAATGAGGGGGACTCCCCCTTTATATAGCTAGCCAAGTCCCAAAAGACGGCTAGGGTTACAATTAATAGAGTGGCCAGAATCGTGCCACCTCAGCCCTAAACAAGATATGCCCTAAAAACCGCCACAAAGGAGAGTGGGGTAATAAATGCGCCATTAATGGCCACCACCCTTCTAGAAGATTCCATCTTTGAAACGCGTTCACACTGTCCTTGATCTTCTTCTTGACTTTTGTTCTTTGACTTCTTCCACTTGAGCTAACACTTAGCCAATTTCTTGCAACCTTTTCTCTTCGAAGTTGAAACTCATGACTTTATCTTTTTCCGAGGGTTGCAATATCATCGTGCTTCGTCACTTCAAGTCACTGTGCTCTAGCTCCAACATTTCTCCTGCAAAACAAGCAAGGAGAAGAGAATTAGAACATTTCACAATATAAATTCAACTTACTTACCAGGATTCTCACACTCCAATTCTCAAGCGGTCATCGCCTCCACTAGCCAGCTTCACGTTCAAATTCTTCATGCCTTAGCCAAATTTTCAATCTATCCTGTACTTCGCCTGGCGCACTTCACTCTGGTATTTTCTCCAACTCGGGCTCGAGGAAAAATGCTTTCATCAGGAACTCGATCACAAATCATCTAGACGATCATTTTCAGGTTCATCTGCCAAGGCGAATTTTTATCTTGAAAACAAATTTTATTCCTTGCCTTAGAAAATTTTCAAATTTTCCCTCAGGAAAATTCATCAACCTGGTGCCCCTTTAAAATCTTCACCCTGAAAGCCTTGACAAGCTATGGAAGACCTCAAAATCTATTCCTCATCGATAATCTCCAATACCCAGAAGAAAATTTTCTCCAGAACGCGTCAAATCCATGGGTATACAACGAACGGGTTCATTTAATTCTTTTAATTTTGAACCTTAGAAAAATAATTTCTCATCAAATTTATTTCGTTTCATCATCGGTGAACATTTATTTTCACTCTGACTTGGAAATATTTTCATCGATCTCATGAAGATGGAGTATTCTGACCCATCCCTGCCAATTTCATCCATGCCTCAGTGAATTATATTATCACCTCAAACCTAGGCGCATTTGATAGGAGGTATTTTAAATTTCAAAATTTTCCAGCACCTTGAAACATTCCACATACAATTTCTAGGCGCCCACAGAGGAGTCTATTTCAAATTTCCCATACTTAGAAATATTTCCAAGGTCAAAATGTTCAAGGCATTTAACTTCAAACTCCTACGCCTAGATTCCCTACTCACCTTGGGCACCAACAAGGGGTCAACATCTAGTTTCATGAGGGGGCGCATTTGGACTTATCAACTTTCACTTAGCCAATTTCAACTCTTATTTTGCTCAGGCGCATTTGACCTATCCAACTCTCATTTTACCTGCCTTAGGAAATTTTTAACTCACCTTCAGGCGCATCTGGGGGCTGAAGCTTTCACTTTTTAAGAAGGGCGCATATGGCTATGCCAACTTTCAATTTCCAGACTCCAAGGGCGCATATGATAGGTTGAGGTTTCAGCTTGATCATTTTTAACACTTAAGATTTTAAAACTCACTCCCAGGCATAGGCGCATTTTATGTGGGTAGCATCCATTTTGGTCACTTAGGCGCATTTGACCTAGCTAACTTTCATTTTTTTTGTTCTGGGCGCAAATCACCTAAGCAACTTCCAATTTCGCTTTTTGCCTTTGCTCGCCCCCTCTTTTATCATGGGCGCATTGAGCACACGGTGCTTTCAGTTTTTAAGAGAGGGGCGCATTTGGGACCTCTGACTTCCAGTTCTTAACTTAGTCGTTTTTTATCCTTGCTTCCTTGGGCTGGGCGCATATCATCCAACCAGCTTTCATTTTCAACACTGGGCGCAAATGAGAGGGTCAACGTTCAATTTCTAACACTTAGTATTTTCTTCAAAATCCTTTCTTGCCAAGGGCGCATATCAAAGGTGACACTTCCAGTTTCATTCTAGGCGCAAATGGGATGCAGAGCTTTCGATTTGTATCTTGGGCAAGTTTTAAAGTGGGGCGCATTTAGACCCATAGACGTCCACTTTGCCAGGTGCATTTCACATGGCGGACCTTAAGTTTCACCACACTTAGCATTTTCAATCTAACTCCAACTTGGGGCGCATTTCAGACCTATTGAGTTTATCACTTGGGCGCAAATGAGATGTGTGGAGCTTCAGACTTCAAATGCCTCAGAAAATCCTTCCTTTTAAGGCGCAAATATCATGGTAGACTTCAATTTTGAGGGCGCACTTAATGCATTTTTGCCTTAGAAACATCACTATCTCCCTCCAAGCCTTGGGCGCAAATCATATGCAAAGCTTTCAGCCTGTGATAGGCGCAAACAAGAGGACCAGCATTTGAATGGAGGCGCATATCATAGGAGTAACTTCCATTTTCAACCTCTTAGGCGCATATGATATGGTGTTCTTTCAGTTTCGCATTTAGAGAGTTTTCAACTCATCTCCACAGGCTAGGCGCATGTGATACTGACAACTTTCAGTTTTGCATATGGCACGTCTAACTTCCATTGCACGTGGTATGGTGTTTTTTAATTTCCCACGCCTTAGCATTCCTCAAGGTCTTGGGGCGCATTCAGCACATAGTGCTTTCAATTTTAAGAGGGGGCGCATTTCAGAGGGTCTCCTTCCAATTTCACTGCTTTACACACTTTGGCGCATTTGAGTGGATTCACTTTTAGCTTGGGGCGCATTTAGGAGGTTGTGTTTTCAATTTACGCCTTAGACAAAATTCTAGGTATCTCTCCAAACTAAGGCGCATTTACCTCCTGCTACTTCCATTTTGGGTGCCTTAGAAAGTTTTCAAACTCATCAAGGTTGCTAAGGCGCATTTAGGGGTCTAGACTTTCAATTTCAAGCACTTAGTAAAATTTTCATGACCACCTCCTCTTAAGGGCGCATTTCACCCCTTGAGGTTTCATTTTTGAACACTTAGAAAATTTCTCAAGCTCTCAGGCTTGGGCGCATTTGGAGGGTCAAGCTTCCAATTTCAAGTGCTTCAAGAATTTTGATTTGTCTTTGGCCTTTTAAAGCAAGTTTTGATGCTGGACCTGAAAAAATATCGAACTTGGTGGATTTCTCGTCCTTTGCCAAATTTAGGGTGTTTTGATCATGCTAACCCTAATTTGCTATTTTTAGAAAGTTTGTCAATTTTTTGCATTTCAAGCTAGCTCCAAGCTCCAAAAAGGCTGGATTTTGCTTTGTTCGGATCTCGAGATGTGGTTGAGCTGTCGGGCCCTGATATCTGCATGCCCCTACTATTTTTAGCAACCTGCTAAAAATAGAAACTGCTCAGAAAGTCTTCAAATTTCATGTGCCAATTGCCTGATGCCTGATAACTGAATGTTGTTCTTGCTTGACTTTTGTGTTCTGCCCTTGAATTTAGGAAACCCTAATTTCTCTGCCCAAGCCTGCTAAAAATAGTAAGTGCTTGATTTTCCATCCTCTGCAACTCCGTTCGCCTTGAAATTCGCGCCATAGGATCTTTATCAGCGGCTTGACCTGTACCTATTGAGACTTGATGTTGACCTGCTATTTATAGCTGCTTCTGAGGTGACTTACTATTTATAGTAAGTGCCTGTTTCTGAGACTTCCTTAGCTCTGTTTGTCTCGAAATCTGGACAGTGTGCCCGTTGTTGGTGGATTTGCCCGTTGGCGTTGCGCCTGCGATCAACTTTCTATTTATAGCCTGCATCTGGAACACTTACTAAAAATAGCAAGTTCTCCGATTGCCTTCAAATTTTTCCAGCAGACTCTCTGAAAGATGCTGATCATGATGGATACCTTAGTTTTGCACATTTTGACCTCTGATTCCTCGTTTTTAGCGCTGAAGCTCGAAACCCTAATTTTGTGCATCTTTGCTCAGATGAGCTCCGTTTGGCCTCGTTTCAATTGCATGCTTGTCAGTTTGCAATTCTGAAGTGCCGAGCTGCTTTGCCCAAGTGGTACCTGCTAAAAATAGAAAGTGGCTGAAAAAGTGGCTGACCGACTGCTGGATGATTTCGCATGTCATCTGCCCGAAAAATCTTGAAAAACCGAAAAATCTCCAACATGCACGCACTGGCTAAAAATAGTAAGTTCCTGAAAAGTGGTCAGTTCCATTTGCATGTCACATCACCGCGAAGGTCTCGAAAAACCCACAAGGAATCTCCAGACATGTGTTGGGAAACTCTACATCTAAGCCCTGAAAATTGCCTCCGAAGGCAGAACTGCTAAAAATAGCAATTTGTCTGTTTTAGTTCAAATTTAACCTGTGAGTAGCCTAATGTGCTTTGGATGCAGTGTGATTGTCGGAATCTCAAAAATGCTGACAAATTGCCTGTAATTGCACACTTAGTAAGTACTCAGAATCTGATGAAATTTCAGTGAAAACCTGTTGGAAGCATACTAACAACATTGTTAGTCTTTATTTGCAATTTATTCTCCTTGCTCAACCTCAAATTGGCTGGAAAGTTCAAAACCCTAATTTTGCAGACTTGGCCAAAATTTCAAGTTAAGGTTTAACGGCGGGAACATCCCAAAAAGACAGACAGTAGAAAAGAGAGACAACGACAAAACGAACGAAAAGCAAAGCCAAAATTAGGGGGTCCCCATTTGCAATGGGGCAATGTGTGAAAACGTCACAACACTAATCAAGTGGCAAAATGACTTGTCACAGTCAATGTCAACCACTAAATCAAGTGGCAAAATGACTTGTCATAGTCAATGTCAACCACTCTGGGTACACTGTTCTCCTTTGCAATCACTGTCATAATTGTCAAGGAAATCATCTTTTCACTTTATGTGTGTCCGGGCCCACCACTCACAAGTGCGTTCATCTCTTCAAGTTTGTTACTATCTGACTCGGCCAGGCTTCTTGGGGATCTCATGCATTGAACACCTTAGATGGCAGGGATTCCCACTTGCTCTTTGTTGGCTTATCTTAAAAATACAACACAATTGAACATGGTTTTTGTTAACAAGGTCTGCCCTCTTGTAGTTGGGAAGCAAGAGTCTAGCCATTTGCCTATTACAATGCTTATCAGGGTGGATGAAGAACTTGTTCACCCTTGGTGACTAAATAAAATGTTGACGACCTCCATATGTTCTTTGATCTAGAGATCACACTCAGCCTACTGGATTTTGGGGTATCTTTTATGTCCGGTTCATTACAGTGAAGTTGCAGACTTCTTTCAGTATGCTCTTAGTTTTTGGGCTAGTAGCGTCCATGGGTATTCTTGTTGTGCTGTTGTGCTGCAATAATTCATTAGTTAGAGAAGGTCCATTGCAGCTTTGACGCGATTTTAACAACTATGCATTAAAGATTCTTTGGTAAAACAACCTTAGTAGTGAGGTTTAACTTACATTCCTCTTGACAAAGGGGGGAATTTAATCATCCATCAGGATTCAACAAGGCTCTACTCATGCTATAAGCAAAACATATCTACCGTTTACCAAGTCAAAGACTGGACTTTCTCACCTAATATGGGGATCATAGCATGAGCTAGGCTAACCAGGAAATCAAGTTAAAACTTAAATTGATTTAAATTGATTCAATTTTGTGTCTTGAATGCTAATCCTAAGTCCTTCCATTGTGTAACCTTAGTGAGACATGCCAAGGGTCTTGTAATTCCTTGGCAAGGGCATCTTCTAGGGAATTCTTAGACCCTTTGATCCACTTGAGAAGTTCAAGAACCACTGTCACCATCATGCTATTCTTCCTTTGAGAATCATTTGATTGCCTTGTTATCTGTGTATACCACAAACTTGAATGGTTTTAGGGATATGACAAACTTTTGAATTCCTTTTTGACTACTAAATCTCTTTTTCTTAAATAGTGGATCTCATTTCTACATTGGCAGAAGTACCACTCCTAGAACCCAGTGTTCCACGAGCATTGGGGATGCAAGGATGGCGGGACGGGTTTCGGGGACGAGGGAACAAAGGGCCTAAGTTTGGGGATGGCAGGGGGATGGTGGCAGGGGGGTGGCGGGGTGGTGGTGCTGATATAGTTATACGTATACTTATAGTACTTGAAAAACTAGTTTTGAAAAGATGTATAACAGTATAAGAATTACATTTCAAATGAAACTATAGGAAATTAGTAAAATTATAACATAGCAAAATTTGAAATACTAAATCTAAATACGAAGATTTCTTGAATGCTAATTGCTAAATAAAATTTGACAAATGAAATTGTCAAATTGGAGATTTCTATTATATCGAAAATATGAATATCTGACATCATATGAGATATCACAAAGTCTATAAAGATGATTACATGATTCATCATTACAATGAGTAGCAAATGCCAAATAGTAAATACAGATACTAATAGCAATAGCATTACAAAAGACAAAATGCCAAAATGTCAAAACTCAAAATGTAGTGAAGGGAGGCCTCTAATCATCTGCAAACTCTTCATCACTGGAAGTGTTGGACTCCACAAGGTCAAGATCCCTCAAGCTCACACCAACCAGCCCTGCATCTAAAGTGGTAGGATCATCCTCATCAATCTGTGAAGGCTCCTCTGGCTCCACATCCCATCGTGCCGCTAGACTCTCTTTGTACCCAAGTGTCTTGCGGTCCATGAGACACAAAGCACTGTGTAGAACCACAAGCTTATCTACTCTCTTAGAGGTAAGTTTGTTCCTCTTAAGAGAGTGGATCAGAAGGAAATCCAAACTCAGTCACCAACTGATGAAGCCAAAGAATCTCTCAACTATCCAAGATTGCACCTCGATACTCAACCTCTGTCGATGATAATGCAATAGCAGTCTGCAATTGGACCAGAACCAAGGCAAAAGACAAAGCCAGAAATAGACTTTTGATCATTGACATCACCAACCCAATCTGACTTAGTGAAGCCCACAATCGAAGATGCTCCTAATGTGTAATGAATGCCAAAATGTGTAGTGCCCTAATACGTTTGGCTACCTTCCAATGACTCTCATGAGGCTCTTGAGAGAAATGAGAGACAAGGCCAACCACAAAGGAAATCTCAGGATGACTATGTGTCAAGTACAAAAGACTACCAACCAACTGCCGATACAAGGTAGGATCAACTAGAGGAGTAGAGCAACTGGTAGATAGTACAACACTTGATTGAAAAGGTGTGGGGTAGGCTTACAATCAGCCATACCAAATCTCTAAAACAAACCGAGAGCATACTTTTGTTGGAAAATGAAAATCCCCTCAAAAGGCTAATGAATTGTGGAAGTAATGCAAAAGTCCAATATAAGTCATACTCTGAATCGTGGAAGTGGAACTCGCGAGAATCAAATCATCCATGTAGAGCACAAGTATCAAGAGATCCTCTCCATGCAGTTGAGTATAAACTAGGATCAGAATGGCAATGCGTGTATCCAGAAGCAAGCAAAAAGCTATCCATTTTCTCATTTCAAGCCCGAGGGGCTTGTTTGAGACCATACAAAACAATGAAGTCTGCAAACAAGTGAAGAGTCTTCCAAAAAAACTAGGTGGCTACTTCATATAGATCTCTTCATGAAGATCCCCATGCAAGAAAGCACTCTTCAGGTCCATTTGATATATTGACCATCCTGAGAGGCAACTATAGAAAGGACAAGATGAATAGAATCCATCTTGGCAGATAAGCAAAGGTCTTAGAATAGTCAACTCCCTCAGCCTATGAAAACCCCTTTGCAACAAGATGAGCCTTGTACTTCTCAATGGAACCATCAACTACATATTTGGTACGATACAACGACTTGCATTGAACCAACTTTCTTCCCTTAGGAAGAGGCATAAGATCTCAAGTATGATTCCTCATCAAAGAGGAATACTCCTCAGCCATAACACTATCCCACTCAGGAATACCAAAAGCATCTAAAAACCTCTAAGGATCATTAGAAATAGCATGACTCAAAAGATTGATTCTTGAAGTTTGAGAACGAGTGTGGTGAGTGTTTGTGGGATCACAGAAAAGAGGACCGGCCTCCTCAAGAGTAGTATGATCCCATCGTGGCCTAGTGGATGAATTTGGAGGAGGTGGATCAAGACCATCAGCTGAATCTTCCTCAAGAAGCAAAACATCCTCAAATGAATAAGATTGAGTAGGTATGATGAAGAAGAAGGTGATGGAGGATCCATCTAAGTGAAGGACTCAACAAACTGAACATCATGACGAAAGTGAACCTCTTATGTGTCAAGATCAAACAATCTATATAATCTATAAGCCTTCACATCCTCACAATAGCCAATAAAAATGAACCCAAGCCTCACTACGAAATATTTTGAAGAAGGAGCCTCCTTAGGAGTCATATTCTGCATTGCCTTGTGAGGCATACAGTTATGAATATAGTTGGCACAATTGATAGCTTCAACCCAAAAAGATGGAGCCGTGGACTGAGACTAAATCATAGAATTGGCCATCTCTCGTAAAGTCTTGTTCTTCCGCTGGCACACCATTTTGTTGAGTGTAAGGAATAGTGTGCTGATGAAGAATACCATGCTCACTACAAAAATCCTGAAAAGCTTGATTGACATATCTTCCTCATTATTTGAGTGTATTTGTCGAAGAGAAAAACTTGACTGCTTCTCCACAAATGCTTTGAAGGTCTTGAAAGTGGTGAGAACATCACTCTTGTACTTCAAAAAATAGACCCATGTGCATCGTGAAAATCATCAATAGAAGTGAGCACATACTTAGCCCCTGAAAAAGGAGTTGAAAATGACATGAGATCACTATGAACCAATTCTAGGAGTGTGGTAAGCACATGTGGCTTGACCTTTAGGAGAAGGATCCTGATGTTTACCAAGAACACAACCTCTACAAACACCCTCGATGCAAGAGGGAAGACCAACCACTAAGTTATGTGTAGGCATCTATTGAAGATGTCTATAGTTCAAGTGCCCAAACCTTTCATGCCAAAGTTTGCTCACTTAATCAGCATGAGCAATAAAGGATGAACCCATTGAAGACTCAAAGTCATCAAATCGATATAAATGGTTCTCATGATCAACTATCCCAACCTTCTCGGAATCTTGTAACTGTCGAATGGTCACATTATATGGAGTAAACTCAACAATATTCCATCCCCAAAATGACAAATTTGGTATATGGAGAGTAGATTTGCTGAAATATTAGGAACAAGAAGAACATCCTCAATGCAACCAGCTAGCATTCAAACAAAGCCTATCCCCAAACTGAAATCTATGAAGAGTTCCCAACTACAATCTGAGAAGTATGACTATGAGCAATCGAATCAAGAAGATCACGTGAATTGGTCATGTGATGTGAAGCACCTAAATCAAGAATCCAACTATCAGTAGATGAATGCAAGACACATGCTAAAAGAGCTTCCCCTTTGCCCATGGAAGAAGACTTAGGCATTGAAATATTATGTCTCCTCATAGCTTCCTCCAAGGCCTCTAATCTCTTGAAACAATGAGACTCATCATGCTCAATTTTTCCACAAAAGAACAAGTTTCTCCTTTCTTTTTCTTAGACTTGGAGGAAGAATCTCTAGAGTTAGAAGAAGGAGGTGGAGTGGACTTCTAAGTATTCTTCTCCTTTGGTTTGGAGGGAGACTCACTACTTGAAGGAGATTTTGTTTTAGGCTTCTTCTTATTCTTTCCTTTACCTTTGGAAGATTGAGCCATTAGAGCTTGGTTCTTAGAACTAGGAAGTGCATCCATCTAAGTATTCTTCTCCTTTGGTTTGGAGGGAGACTCACTACTTGAAGGAGATTTTGTTTTAGGATTCTTCTTATTCTTTCCTTTACCTTTGGAAGATTGAGCCATTACAACATGATTCTTAGAACTAGGAAACACATCCATCTAAATCAACTTGGCCTACTCCCTAGTAAGATGCTCACAAAACAACTCAAAAGTAGACATCTTATAATCTTTCGCCATGGCATCCATAGTAGAATAGAAATTAGAAGAAAACACTTGATAAGGGACACTCACAAAACAACTCTAAAGTAGGCATCTTATAATCTTTCCCCATGGCATCCATAGTAGAATAGAAATTAGAAGAAAACACTTGATAAGGACCTCTTAACTTAGACAAAATCAAAAAGATACATGATAAGGGACACTCACAAAACAACTCTAAAGTAGGCATCTTATAATCTTTCCCCATGGCATCCATAGTAGAATAGAAATTAGAAGAAAACGCTTGATAAGAATCTTAACTTAGACAAAATCAAAAAGATACATGCTTCATCAGATTTATCATGCCCACATCCTTTTAATTGTGACAAAATCATTTTGAATTGTGCAAGGAAATCTTGAATAGTAGGAAATGCATTTGAAGAGAGTGATATTAGATTTGCTTCAAGTTGCAAGATTCTAAATTGCAATTCCACAAGTTTGTCCCAAACATTTTTAGGTGTTTAACACTCTGCAATGTGAAACAACAAATTATTAGATACATGTAAACCTTTGAACACCTTGGCTTCATCTAACTGTTTGTCCCAAACATCTTTAGGTGTTTAACACTTTGCAATATGAAACAACAAATTATCAAATACATGTAAGCCTTTGAACGCCTTGGCTTCATCTAACTTACTTCTATGAGTAAATTTTTCAAATTCCCTTGTGAATTCAGGTTGTTGAGTATCTACCATTTTTCATAGACCTTTAAATTGTAGCAATTAGGTCATTTTTAACTCCATGTATGATAGTTGTGTGGAGTGAGGAGCTCAATTGTCCTTAGATATGCCATGTTGAATAGAAGAATTCCAAGAGAAAGAAGACAAATGGGCACTTAAATTGTGCCTTGCACCGTCCCAAAATGTATTAAGACTATGTTTACAGCCCTCACTCCTCTCCCCCCAAATAGATTACAATGAAGAAATCTCACAATTTGTATAAGTGAAGCTCAAATCAATAGTTTATAACACGATGATTTTTACAATTTTCAGAAAAATGGCTTGACAAATAAAAAATAAAGGTTTTTAAACAAATTCCTTACAATTTTTTGAGTGATTTCAAAAAAAATTTGTTAAATTTTGACTTCGTATGCAAAAGTTATGCCATTTGCAAATAATAAATGCAATTTTACCTTTGGGCTGGTAAAATTGGCAAAAATAGCAAAATTAGAAAAAATCACCTACACCACTGTGAAGTTCGTCAAACCAGCTTTCCATCGATATCTTGTTCGTTAACATTCGATAACTGAAGCAAAAGTTATACATGTTTGAAAAAAGGCTGAATAGAGAGGGTCCTGATGCCCCCCTGGGTAGCAATGGCAGTGGCTGCTAGGCAGTGACCTGGTGGAGGAGGCGACAACAATATACAAAGTGGGTCATAGTTTTTTTAAAAAGTGCGGTCGCTATTTAAAAAGCATAGTGGGTGGTTTTTATAATCATCTGTCTGGCAATTTACAAATTGCAAGTCACAGTTTACAAATGCCACAACTTTGCAGCTTTGGTTGCTTAGTGGCTAGGCTTGTTTAAGCCCACAGGGCCTCATAAGCTTGTCAGCACTTAGCGCTATGCCAGCACTTAAGCACTTTAAAATACTTTAAAAAAATTGTTATATATTTTGTTAATATTTTTTGCAACAAATGAAATTGTACAACTATGTAGGGGGTTATAAAACTTCTTTGCAAATGTTTTTGCCTCAAACACAACTTTTTCCAAATATAGGGAAATTTTATATCAAAATTCATTGAATCGGCCTCTCAGACGTAATGGCAAGGTCTGTTTAGGCCGAAAATGCTCCAATAAAAAACTATTCTCTAGATTTGAGCTTCAAGCCCTTGTAATCTGACTTTTTCTAGCCTCTTGGATACAATGGGACAGCCAAAAATTCTTTCACTATTGCCAAAAGAGTTGCAATCACTAGAACTCACCAAAAAACATACATGTAATATAGGATCAACAGATCTTTGCAAATCCTTTATAATTCTCCAAATTGCATTGAAACGTAAGAGAAGAGCATACAGGAATTTACAAGATCATAAAAGAAACTCAAAATCACAATAGAAAACTTGATGGTAGAAACTCTCTAAGAAAAGAGAAAGGGTTTGTCAAATTCAAAGCTCTAATACCATGTTGAAGTGCACAACTAAGATCTTCAATCTGCAACACCAAATAACCTCCACACACAAAAGAGAGATGCTATTCCACCAAACAAAAATACAATATGATACAAGATTCACAATATGTGAAAAAGATGTAAAATATGCAAGAGATGCTTTGCTTATGAAAACAAGTTGAGAGATAGGATTAAACAAGATCATGGCATGTGTCTTAATCTTATAACATGGGACAACTTATCTATCATAACTACCTAGGATAAAATAAGATCTAGACATGACAACTAAGACTTCTAGAAGGAATCTTAGAACCTAAGTAAACTTAACACGTGAATAAGTCCCCTACTAAGAATTAACTAGGTACAAGACTTTATTCACACCAATAGTTTGAGTATCTCTCCCATTTGTGGTATTGTATGCATGAACTTGGGTCATCAAAGGGCCCCTAGGGACCTAGCTTACATTTGTGAAGTTTGTCTGAAACTATGCTTACATTTTTTATTGTTTGCAACTGGATGTCAATGAACTATTAACTGGCTAGCACATAGGGGCTCTGTTTTGAAAGTTGCTTAGCCATCGGTGGCTGTTGATACTTATCTCATGTTGGCTATTGGAGTGATTGGTGAAGTTTGTAAATGGAAAATGGAAATTTCTTGCTTTTTCCTAATTTTTAATTATATTTTGATGTGCGAGTTTTAAATTTTCTTCATAACCCAGAGTAAAAGCATACATAGAATCTAACTGTGCTCCCATTGACTTCATATATGCAGCCTTCCCAACTTCAAGGTTCACCTAATCAAGCAAAGAGTCATTTAATTTCTTCCAAGCTGAATGAGCAGCATCATCATTCCTTCGGAGCATGCACACCTAGAGAATTGAAGCCACCAAATATTTCATCTGACGAGGTAGAAAATTCACTTGTGCTTCTTAACTCTGAAATATTAAGTGAAAAGGAAAATATCTTTGTCATGAAAGATGAGGTAGCTGGCAAAGAAGACACTCCTTTCAAGGGAAAATTGTTTTCTGAGAGAAACACTAGTGCAAGAAAAGAGAGAATTTTATCTCTGTTGTCCAGGTTCCAGAAAAGAGAGAATTTCATAAGATCCCCAGCATTGAGAGTTGAGGTAAAAGATTCAATGGAGGGTTGTGGGAAGAAAAGAAAAATTTCTGTGTCAGAGAGCAGTACTGAATCTAACAACAATCAATTTCAGCAGTGTAAGAGAACTGATGACAATGTAGGAAAGAAAATTGATGCACCTAAGAGTAGTACTAAATCCCACATCAACAGATCAGATGCGGCAAAGAGCAGTCAATCCCACAGCAATCAATTGCATGGTTCTAAGAGAAGTAATGTACAAAAGAAATTAGCCATTTAATCAACCAAGGCAGTTGCTGTAATTTCTTGCTGGATCACTCGATAAATGTCCAGTGATGAATGGAGCAAGGCAATTGCTGTGTATTTTCTTCGGATCACTGGATAAATGCCGAAGAGATAAATGGACGAAGGCACTTACCATAAAATTTCTTTGAATCACTGGATAAATAATTGCCCAGTAATGACAGCCCGGTGTAATGACATTGAAATAAATAATTTTTACTTTGGTTTCGGCCTTTGGATGTTTTTCATGTAGCAATTAGTAAAAATAATTACAATTGCCATAAACTTGGCTGCAAAATATTTTTGTTGTCTAAGAGAAATGGCCTGGTGGTTAAGGGAATGAAAAGAAAATCCCTAAAATTGGGTTCCATTCCCTAGCGGGAAAATCCCTGTAATAAATGATTTTGCCATAAATCTTAATAGAAGTGGCAAGATTTGAGAATTTGTTGAATTCCTTGTTAGAGATCCTTAAAAGGTTTAAGTAACATGGAATTTGCTATAAAAATAGTGAGATATGTTTAAGAAACTATGGAATTTAGAAAAAAATCCTTGTAATAAATGATTTTGCCATAAAACTTAATAGAAGTGGTAAGATTTGAAAATTTGTTGAATTCCTTGTTAGAGATCCTTAAATGTTTAAGTAACATCGAATTTGCTATAAAAGTAGTGATATATGTTAAGAAACTGTGGAATTTAAAAAAAATTGATAGCCATGTCTATATTTATCTACCTAAAGCAAGAGAGATTTTAGATTCAATTTTATCTTTAATTAAGCATGTCCACTTTCATAATAGATAATTCCTATTTTGTACATAAATTATTTGCATTAGTTATTAGTAACGATTTTATATAAATATTCTGAATATGAATTTTCCGATCACTTTTCATTGAATTGGAAAACACAAAACTTCTTTGCTTTCCATCTCAATTTTATATAAATGTTCCTGAATATAAATTTTCCGAATTGGAAAACACAAAACTTCTTTGCTTTCCATCTCAATTTTATATAAATGTTCCTGAATATGGATTTTCTGATCACTTTTCATTGAATTGGAAAACACAAAACTTCTTTGCTTTTTTAAAGATGAATTTGTTAGATACCAATTACCAAATGATTATTATAGGTACAGCTGATATGCACAAAAGTAAATAGTAAGTCTAATACAATATTAGGTACTGCTAATACAATATGCACAAAAGTAAATAGTAAGTCTAATACAATATTAGGTACTGCTAATACAATAATGATTGAATGACTGAGAACTGTCAATAACATTTTAGTCTGATTTATGGATAATTTTTAATCAATTTAATCAGTCTTTTTCTTAATTCCTAGTTTAAAAAATGGACAACTAATTAAAACTCAACAAACCTTGGCTAGAAATTGTCTTTTTAATTCAAGCAAGATAAATGATAGAAATGTACCACACAATATGTATGTTGCCACTTGATATAGACAAAATGTGGAAGATTTGTATCAATGAATGTTCACGAAAGAAGGTGAAGGAAGATGGACAACATGTATCTTCATGTGACACACACATTGTTGTAAAAAGAGAAGAATAGAAAGGGAGAAGGTGGAAATGAGTGTGGCACCTTAAAGGGTGTTACCCCTATGGTAACTAAACTCCACTAAAGATACTAGATGGATGGAAAAAGGTAAGGCTACAATGAGAAGAAGTACCGTAAGCATAAATATTACTATAAGATCAAACACATTAAGTTCATCAATCTACATAACAATAAATGCCATTTCTTCTAAATTAACCTTTCAAGATCAAACACATTAAGTTCATCAATCTACATAACAATAAATGCCATTTCTTCTAAATTAACCTTTCAAGCGAGCATGAGGTAAGAGAAAGAAAGCACAATGCATACACAATTATTTCTTTTAAGTTATTTCAAGAGAACATAAGGAAAGAGAAAGAAAGTGCACTACTTAAACAATTAAAGTCTTTACCAATAATTACTTCCCTTTCACTCCTTTGACATTACATTTAATAAATGGGAACTTTACACTTGTTATCTAATTTGAGAGAGAGAAAGAGAGAGATTTTACCAATAGTACAAAACTAGAGAGAGATCAATCGTCCAATTGCTATGCAACTACTCAATCCATATAATTGTGTTTTGGATATTAAGAATAAATAATGTCTATCCTACCGTCTCTTTTTTTTAGTACAACATAGTCAATCCTAATGTGCAAATGTAAAGACAAGATTAATATTTCTTTTAATGTGGTACAAATTTGGACTAAATCATGGCTTATGGATAAATTTGGTGTTTTCATCACTATTGAACCAAGATTTCAATTCCTTGTACCACGAATTTTGTGTATAATTGTGGTATGATTGAAGCCATTACACATAATTTATATATATATATGAAAGTTTGAAACTTCTAGATATTTTATGAAAAAAATATATTATACTCAAATAAGAGCCTACACATAACATTCAACACTCATTTCAAAATGGAAGCTTGATAAAGTGAAGTGTAAAATAAACATACATTGAACATTCAACTTATCCCTATTTTGTCCCATTTTTATTAACCACCTACATGTAAATGATCGTAACAACAAAAATATGACCGATTTCTACATTTCCCACATCAAATTATCAGAAAGAGCTTAACCTACGATCTCTCATATAGGTCTTTTTCCAAAAGACTAAATAGGGTATTTAATAAAGAACCACTTGTTAGCAAATCAAAGTTTGTTGAGAATGAGACTCATAACTTCTTACTTTTGGATATTTTCTTTAACCCAAAATACCAAATTGGGTCTTCATTCAATAAGTTATCTATTTCCCTTGTTATTAATTCACACAAATGCTTATGCTCACGCTCTTTGATAGACTTGCTGAGAAATTAGTGAGAAAGGAGCTTTAACTTAAAACTTGTGTTTTAGTGAACACAAGGTATGACATGATCAATAGTGTTTTATATGTAGTTTTTTGGGTATGGCTACTTTTCGTAAAACTCTTAGAGAATAATTAGCTTGTATTGTACACATGCACAATCTTTAAACTTTTAGGAAAATCTACAATCTCCACTACTAGTAGACTTTTCCAAAACTTGTGTGGTCTTCCCCAATAATGAACCACAACTTTTCTAATTTTTGGAAACACGACGTTTTATTTTATGTTTATTTTTTGGTTTCAAAACTTAAAACATCACAAAAGCTTACTAGTGGTTATGATTAAGTAAATCAAGTGCATTTGAACACCAAATGAAGGAAAGACACTAAACAACCTAATTCATAATAAAATTCTCATTTTCATGTTTGTTCTACAACTTATGAAATTTCTAGCACTTTATATCACTTTGCATTCCATGTGTTCTTTCATATTTCTCTTTCAAATCATTATTATGTCATTACCACATTAAATTGAAGCATATAAATAATCACACTGTTCCAATACATTGAAGCATTTCCACAATTTTGACACTTTGTAATACAATAAGGAGATTGAGATCTCAACATGAAACATAGAAAATACATTATATTAGATTCCTTTTCTCCTCAAGAAAACAAAATATTGAAAACAAGAACATTGATCTTCCTTTTCTTCACAAAACAAAAACTCCAATAATTGCCATTAATAGCATATGCTTTGAAGCTTCAATGAGAAAATGATCAATGTGAGTACTCACCTCCTAATCATATGGTAAACACAAAGCACGACAACATTGATCTTGAAGGATTCCAAAGAACTAGGTATAAAAATACAACACCCATAATTCACACAAGGCCAAACATTATAAATAGTAGACCACAACTTTTCAAAAGCTTGCATAGTCTTCCCTATTGATAGATTGTCTTCAAATTTTCTAGAAACATTATCATTTTTATGTTATTTTCATTTCTAGGTTTCAAAAGTTTACGAGAGGTTACAATCAAGCAAATAAATACATTTGAACACAAAATGAAGAAAAGATAGTAGAATAATCTACTCTATAATGGAATTCCACCCCCTTATTCGACCCCACCAACCTAGGTCATACCCCACCGACCATACCCGCCTTTGGTCGATGGGGTTGGGGCTGACCCTACCATCCGATGCTCTGCCACCACCCGTTACTAAAAAAAGAAAGATACAATATACGTGTCATGGTGGCCACAACATCCCATTAACCAAGCAAGATTAGAAAGATTCCATCACAAAATCATAATACCAAAGTTAGCCTTGAGCCACCATAATAGACTACATGAAACATACACTTGGAAACCATTATAATAAACATATTGAACTTGTTGACACCCCAATTTGATGTGTCTCATTTTTCTTTTATTTGCTCCAAAGGTTGTGCATTTGACCTTATCCACCCTTTGCTAATAACCAATCTAAAAATAAATAAATGCTCCCCTAAGTGTCAAATGATGCCTAAAATCCATAAAAAAAATTAAATTTTGGATGATACTAGTGTTTTTCTTGGCTTCGGTGTATTTTTCACTTTGTCAAAATTTCAAGGATATCCATACTTGCATGCCTTTCTTATCAATCCCAAAACCCCACCTAGAACCCTTGTGAAAATTGCCCAAGTGTTAAGTTTGTTTGCCTTTTGATTGTCTGGGATTTCTCTTACCTACATGCCATCTCCCAAAACCCCAAATTCCTGCCATCCTGCTTTTTCCCACTAAGGTTCATGACAAAGTTTCAAATTTGCCTCATCCTCGATACCTTCATTTAATAAACTTTCTCCTATTGATGTCATATGTCTGTTAGAATTTCAAATTTCTTCATCCATCCATCCCTTTGGGTATTCGTTCCATTTCAACCCCATTCCCCCAACTACAGTCGATTACACCTAGAATTCTCTAATTTTTTCAAAGTCAGACTTTCGACATTCACTTATTTGGGTACCTTTTTCCACTCATCCCCAAAATCCTAAAACTTTTCCATCTTGTAAAGTCAAAATTTTGGTTCTCTTGTCTCAATATCTCTTTAGAGGTATCCCTAAACCTTGATCCTAATAGCCTTCCTTGTCGAGGTTCCCTTGTTGACTTTGCCCTTATCACATCCTTTCTAGCATTACTTCCTACCCACCCTTGGGTGATCCCACAAAACTGGTTTACAATTCCATTGAGGAAGGAAAATTGCAAAAACTGCCCCCATGAAGAAAAATTTGGGTTTTGGGGGGTTCGCATGAAGGGGGGGTTCACTCTAACCCAAAAGGGGTTCGCTCGAACCCCCCTTTGAGCGAAACCTCTTTAATGATGGGACTCACTTTTTGCATGTTTTCCAAAATGGAACAAAGGGAAATTTTGAAAAAAAGGGGGGTTTGCTTGAACCCCCCTTCTTTCCCCTTCTCCCCTTCTTGCACCAAATTTCTACAAAAAAAATGCCTTTCAAAGCTCGGGTTGAGGATGAAAATGGAGGAAACTTCACAAACCCAACTGAATGATGGTAGTCCTCAGAACGAGTTGTCCATCAAATGTAATTTTAATATATTTTGGTTTTATTATGTATTTTATTTTTTAGTTTAATTAAACATAGGTTTTTTACTGAAAATCAAGCTCTATGTTCTACACATGTGGAAAAATAGTAGATTATCAAAAAGAATTATGAAAAATATGTTTGGGCTAGGTATTGATGTCCTTGATCCAGTAAAAAAAAATGAATTTCAATACATACAAAAAAAGTTGTTGTTTATGGTCCGCCTATGTTTGAAACCAAATGAACTTGTTAGATATTGTAGTTACAAAGCTAAATTTGAAAAAATTAGAATTTTATCACTCCTTAAAATATGAAACCAAATGAACTTGTTAGACATCATTGTTTACAATGAACATCACTCCTTAAAAATGGTGTTTACTAATAAAAACTAGTTTTCGAAGGAGATGGAAAAGGAAATGCAATCTAATTCAAAAAAATTAAAAATATATATATTTAGAATCTATAGACAAAATGTCACAAATCACTAATTCACATCATCTTCAAATTCCTCATGGTTTAGCAACTATAGGTGCCCAAAAGTGAAGATTTAGTTAAAAAAATCAGTTCAATGTCTAGCTTGGCCAAAAATTGTAAACCAGCATTGTGGGATCACACCCTTGATTCCCTATTCTCTGATACTCCAACCCTTAGCATGTAGAATGAGTTTCCTTCAACCCATGACAATCTGAAACTCTTTCCATTTCTCATTGAAGTTCCCACCTACCCTCCTAGAGGACACAAATCTTCATTAATGATCTAATTTGGCTCTACAACCATCAAATTAAATCTTAGGGAACCCAAAAAAATTCCTTATGCATATTTGCACATATTAAAAGGAGAAGATGATATTTTCCCATACCCAAATTTGTTGTCGTAGTTATTATTATACATCTCAACAATTCTCATGATATCATCATGCCATTGTTTCAACAATTTTTTTGGAAATTTTCCTCATCTTTGCACACGAACCCTTAGGCCATTAATGTTCAAAGGTATGGTGAATGGGCATTAGGTTTTTTATCACAATTCCAAATGTTCATAGATCTCAAAGAGATGATTCTAACACAACATTTATAATGATGGCGGGTAGAGTATGGACACTCCCTATGATTACTAGGTCATAGATTTTTGGGATTTTCTTGCAAGTTTACATGTTACCCTCTCTAGCACGATTGGTAATTGAGTATAAGGACCTTCATGTTCATTTTTGAAGGATGAGAAAATTAGTTGGAGAATAACATAGAATAATGCATCTCCAAGTAGTTAGTGTTTCAACTCTAACAAAGGGAAAATACATTATTTTTGAATTTTGATGATATGGGTTCATCTCAAATGTGAAATAACATTATTGTAATCTCTAATTATTAATTTCAAAGTGTGGAATTGACCTTGATTGAGTGTCTCCATTGGTATTGTGTTCTTATTTTGATGTATATGTGATTAGTTGGCCAACGAAATGACTGTAAAAACCATAAAAAGCTTTTGCATGGTGTGTTTTCACAATATTAAAGGAAATGTTCAAGTCTAGCTATCAATAACTAAGTAGACTAATTTAATATTCTATAAAAAATTATTTCTTTGAATGCATGTGTAGAACCTAGTTTACTTATGTATTCTAAGGGGCATAGTCTTTAGTGAAATCTTCATTAAGATGTGACAATGAGTCTCAATCAGTACATGTTTTAAATGAATTCACAACTTTGTTGTCCTACTACAATTGACACTGATCTGCTATTGACTTCTTTCCTCATCACCCCAACACATTAAAATAAATCAATCATAATCACTTTCTTTCATTTGTGTTGTATTAGTTTTTCCACGCTTCCATGTATGAGTGCATAATAGTAATAGAGGTTGTTCATCAATATTTTACACACTACATGTGATAAGTCTTTTCTATTATATAAAGTTGTATATATTTGCATTTCTAAACTAACATGTAGGTATGTTATAACAACCAGAATAGGGGCACACTGTGCAATGGGTATGGTTTATGGCAATATAATTGTTCAATCCCAAAAATATCATATAATTAAGCACCTCAAGGATTCCCCCCTTTGTCTTGTAGAACCAAAAATGTAGGAGGTCCTACCCATCTCAATAATTGGCCCTCAGTTCCCCAACTTGGACATAGGTTGTGTGATACTCATCCCAAGTTTGACACCCCTAGCACTTGAAGACTATCCAACCTTAGAGATTCAAAAGTTTACAACTTAAATCACCAACAATGTTGATAGTAGTAGTTAATATTTTACAAGCCCAATAGTTAAAAACATCATTTTCATAGTGTTATTGTAATATAAAAATTTGATTCTAGCAAAGGAAATGAAATCCTCCTTGAGAACCAAATTATTATATTAGCATTAGGATGAATTAGACAATCTTCTTTATAGTTTTATAAATCCTTTTACAATGATTATAATTGGAAAATGAAATTAAATATTTCAATTTTAGTACAATATATCCAATTATAAAAGTCTATCAAAAATATATCTTTCAAGATTAGGATTAAAACTAAGTGACAACATAAATAGAAAGTACAAGTTATGAAGATGCTTATGTGACTCTTCCTAAGTCTTGGCCATAAACACTAGCCCATAGCACATACGTCCTCACAACGTGTTATCATCCTACACAAATGAAAAAATGAAAGAATAAAATGTTTTGTAATCTACATATGCACAAACAGAAAATACATCACTCGACTATTGGATATAAAAGGTGTAGAAATTATAAAAATAAAGAAAATATGCTATAAAACCCCAATAATAAAATTTAAATGTAAAACAACAAAATATAGAAGATATTACAAAAGATATTTGTCTTACACTAACTAGAAAACCTGTAGACAAAGAGAAAGAAAAAAATGTTTGAGTTGGTTGTTTAGGGGCTTGTTGGCAACATGAGCATGATAGTGTATGGTGTTGTCATTGATGGCAACCCATTGTAGAAATGCATAAGTGTTAGTACAATTCAAAGACCAAGTGTTTTGGAGATTTGACTAAGTCCTAGTGTGTGTGTTTAGTAATTAGAGGAACAATTTTGTGGTCAGCATTGCTCCATTATATAGAATATTGTCATGCGGTTTTGAGGTGTTGATGGCTTATTTTGAAGGTGTTTATATCCAGGGTTTCAAGGTTGTATGTCTTTCACAACTAAAGATCTTAGTGATAGAGTATCAGGCTTAGTAATGACAGAGTGACTGGTACAAAGTGCATGATTGGAATGCTTCACATTCCATTGTGGATGAATATTACGTTATGAAGTTTTGAGGAAGTGTTGGAAGGTGTTAGCTTGGTGTATGCACTCCAAGTGGCAAGTGGTTTGGTGGTCCACATGTCAAGTTGTGAATGAACAATTGGTTCATTCAATTCTGGCTTCACCAGTTTTGTTATGTAGTGCTGACCTAAGGGTTTTTGGGGTCATGCGGAGTTATGTATGGAGCAGATTTATGGGAATAATTATAGGCCATGTCGACCTATTTTGGTGGTGTACACATTTTGGTTTATTCTGCAAAGCATTTGTGTTGGAGTTTTGTGCCGACAAGTTATGAGGCTGCACGTTTCATCGAATTAGACTAACCTAATTGATGATTTGGGTGTTTGTGATAGATGTATGTATATACACAAGGTTAATTCATTGTGCAAAGGATGAATTGAATTAGTTCAAGTGTGTTTGTGTGAGATTTGAAGTAGAGTGGAGTGCAAAGTGTGATTGTGGTGAAGTATGAAGTGTGCGAAGTCAATTTTTTGAGTTTAAGTGGAACTTTATTTTAAGCATGTTACAAGTGCATTATTAATAGTTCATCTTTGGCAGTGAGCCACCCTTCCTTCTATCTTTTTCTATTATGCGAAATGAGCCACCAGTAGTGATCCATTCTTTCTTTTTGGACAGTGAGTCCACCATTATGTAATCTCTATCGTAATCAGTTATAATAAATATTGTGATCTAATCTTCAACATGGTTTTTCCCTATCAAGGGTTTTCCACATAAATATGGTTTTCTGGTGTTATGTGTTGTGATGCATGCTTTAATCATTGATTTCCATTACTGAAATTTTAATATGATGCTTTGAATGGATGTTTAAGTTAATGATGTTAGTGAATTACAATGAATACTGATTCAACCCCCCTCTTCTCAGTATTCTAGGTCTTCAACAATTGGTATCAAAGCTTGGTTCCTTCAATTGGCTTAACTGTTGAAGTAGATCTTAGAGGTTGAACACATGACAACTAGGAGATATCATATTCCTCCAAAAGAGATCATCCCTAAAGGGTTTACTGAAGAAGACTGTGAAGTTGATATGGAAGGAGAACCCAAATCAACCCTTGATGATCTAGATAAAGCAGAATGTGAGAATAGAGATCTGAAAGAAGATATTAAGCAACCAAATGAGTGCATCAATAAGTTGAGGGATCAACTAAAGAAAGCTAAAGAAAGATTCAAGGAAACAAATGAGTAGCTTAAACAATCAAATGATATAATCACTAATTTGAAAGTGCAAGTTGAAGAAGGAAAAAAAGTTGAAGATTGCCTGAATGCCAAATTAAAAGATGAATCTACAAAATGTTCAAAGCTTAAAGAAGAAGTTGTGTCTCTTAGGAAAGATTTGGAGAAATAAAAGATTCAAGAAGACAAATTCAAGAAAGGCTTCACCTTGCTTGATGATATACTCGATAGTCAAAAAGCTTCAAAGGACAAAGATGGTTTAGGGTTTGAAAGAGGAGAAAGTTAAAATGTAAATCAAACTTCAAACAATAATGAAAAGAAGAATGATGAACAAAGGAAGAGTGAAGATAAGAAAAGCATATCAAACAGGTCTGAAACCAGAAGAAATATTTCAAAAGGCCTCCTATTAGACAACCAACAACACAAAGGTATTCATATTTTAATGGTTATTGTTACTCTTGCAATAAATTTGGACAGAGTAGTAGAGTGTAGAAGTAGAATGAATCAAAATGTTCAATCATTTTCTAGTTAGTGCTTTACATGTAATAGATTTGGTCATAAGGCTAGTGATTGCAAAAGTCATATGATAAATGGCTACAATAATGGTATGATGTTCCAATCATTCAATGGTTATTATTATATATGTAGTGGATTTGGGCATAAGTATTTTGAATACAGATCTAAAATGGAAAGAAGTAAGTTTGTTCAAGAAAAAGGTGTTATATGTCACAAATGCAATAAGCTAGGAAACATAGCTAAGTTTTGCAGAAGAAAGAATGTGAAACCCTCTATTTCATAGAAGAAGATTGATCTGGTGGAGATGGAGAAGGAAATGAATAAGATTTGGAAGAAAAAAATAAGAGAATGAGGTGAAGAATGGGTCTATTCCAGCTCCTAGTGCAGATGTATAAAGAGCTTTGGCTTAGGGGGAGTTTTAACAAGAAAAGTTTCTAGCACCCTATCGAGGTGAGATGCTGGTGTCTTTAGCATATTGGTATATGTGATGGTTGATATGCTTGATCTTTTGGTGGTATTTTCGGTGTGAAATATCCTGTTGCAAAAATTTGTGGAGTGATTGAAGGTGCCTGTGACAATAGTGTGGGTTTGATAGCTTTTTCGACCTAAGTTTATATACTACATTTAATGCATATTAGGTCACTAAAAAAGGTTTTATATGTCATTTTGCATATGTTAAAGTCATTTTTTTATCATGCAATTAAATTAGAGAGCAGTGCAAAGGAAATTTGAAGCGATTCTGAAAGTGTTTTTTGAAACCCTACTGGCAAACTCCAAAGGTATCTATCAAATTCTTGCAAACCCTAGTTCTGTGAAAGTTCAAAATGTTTACTCAAGTAATTGATGTGCTCGAGCGGCCAAGACCTAAATTCAAGAAGTACCTATATGTCTATGGAGATGGACCTTGAAGGAGAATTTTATAGGGTTTTGTATGGCATAATGCACTCAAAGGATGTGCCAATCTATATTAATATGAAGATGGAAGAATATGATCATATGAAGATGGCAGAATATTGGGAGAAGGAGTTGACTAGAGATGACTTTGAATTAAAACCAGAATATGAGAGCTTGATAGAGAAGAAACTAGATTGTGGAATAATTTCCCCATTTTTTTTCTATGATGATGAATGGGTAAAATATGTCTTGAGTTGAATTCACGACACATTCATGTGGTTGGACATGCCACATATGATAAACAAGGAAGCAATTAGGGCAATCACCAGTTTTTGCAATGTGGACCAATTCTAGCAATGAAGGCTATGAAGAACGATGTGGTGATGAAGCTCATAGGAGAAAAGTTTGGTAAATGTGCCCTAATAGTGAATGATATTGATTACTCGACGGTGAAGTATGCCTCAATGGTGATAGGTTACAAGATCTGTTATACAAACAGAGAGAATTCAATCTTTGCCACCGCAATCCACACATCTCACCTGATGATGAAGAAAGGTGAAGACATAGATTTGTGTGAGCTCCTAAGACAACAATTGATGGAGAATTTGTAGAAGACCAAAGAATTAAGGTACCCCTTTCAATATGGTACATTAATTGTTTGCTTGTTTTACTATCTTAGAGAAGTGCCTGTAACAAAGAACATTGTATGGTCAGATAATATTCCTATTGCTATACAAATAATCTTTGATCATTTGAGAAGTTTGGAAAACCTAGAAACCCAAAAATCTATGTTGTAGGGTTTCTTTAAGACATTTTAGGACAAGATGCAAGAAAGGTACATGATTTCGTCAAGTGTTGTGGATAAATATAAGAATGACATGACATTCATGGTTAGTAGAGATTGTTGTTTTATGGAAGTAGTTGAACCCATAACTGTTTGGGTTCCAGAGCTTGGATATGAAGTGACAAAAGCAAAAATTGTCAATCTTGCAGAAGCTATGCTAAGTAAACCTAGCGATCCAATTGTGGATAGGTTTGGAACTTATATAGATAAATTCAGCTAGGTAAACCTTGAAAAGAAGAAGGAAATTGAGAAGAATATTGAGAAGATGAAATCAGATTTGGAGATGGTGAATACACCCAAGGTTTCTATAGAGAAATCCAAAGCCACATCTACTCTTTCATAGGCTACTCCAAGTACAATAAGATCAGTAAGGACATTTTCCCCCTCTCTTGTTGTTCCTAACTCCTCTGGAACAAAGTCTATAGGAAGTTCCAAGAAGAAAGCAACATCTAGCACCCTTGAAGTGCACATAAGACTCTTAAGAAGAGAAGGAAAGAAAATGCTACCAGGGGGAAGTACATCAATTGTGAAGGACCTCGGTTGGTCCAAAAAAGGAAGCCTCAAGTCTCTCAAGAAGAGACTGTTTCAAAGAGAGAAAAAGTTGATATAGTGGACATTGAAAGTGAAGAGGAGGTAGAAAAAGAAAAGAAAGTTTTTATTTTTCAAAGAAGAGGAAAGAGTTCTGAAGAAAAATCACCTAAATACAAGGGAAAGAAGAAAGAGAAGACTTATCCTTATCTGGTTAGGGATCATAGTCCTATGAAATTAGATGATTTGTTTAGTAGCATTGCAAAGTTTGGTTTGCTGAAGGAAACTAGTGAAATATTTTTGAATGCAAATAAGGCAGCAATAGAAGAGGTTATTGTTAAGTATATGGTAACATTTGATACTGGCCTAGTTAAGATAAAATATCAATTGCTTGATGATCTAAGAAATGTGTTGACTGCAAGAAGAAAATAAGCTATAGAAGAGGATGCAAAGATAAAGGCATTTTCCTTGGAGAAGATTGGTTCGTTACCGTCTCAAGAAGATAGGTGCAATTTTTCCAAGTTGTATATCAAGAAATTCAAGACAA
This sequence comes from Sequoia sempervirens, assembly GCA_007258455.2. Taxonomy (NCBI): domain Eukaryota; kingdom Viridiplantae; phylum Streptophyta; class Pinopsida; order Cupressales; family Cupressaceae; genus Sequoia; species Sequoia sempervirens. The sequence continues at coordinate 37,418 of VDFB02339687.1, forward strand.
AACAAAGATTCAATACTCTTATGAGCATAGACAAAGAAGATATTGAGAAGCTGAGGAAAGAGATATTGCAAAAGGTTGAAGAGCTTGCTAAAGGGTTGGGAGTCCCTCCGGATAGTGAAGATCAAATGCAACATGATACATCTATCTCAAAAAGAAATGAACCTATCAATGAACAACATGAGCATGTGCATGTGGATGATAATGTACAAGAGGACATACTAAAAAATAATACTCCTCCAGTTGTGGAGAATACTACTGATAAAGAGAAGGAAGATGCTCAAATTAAACAATATTTTCCCCCACTAGATATGGAGACAAGTGTTGAGCAGAATAAAGAAGACATGCAAGGTCTCTCAGAGAAGACTAGAGTATAAAAAGAAGAAACCTTTCCTCTGGTAGATGAGAAGGTTGTAGAAGAGTGCTCTGGTAGTGGTGATAAGGAGAAGAGTGAGGCACAAAAAGAAGACACCATGCCTCCACTAGATGGTGAGAAGCTTACAGAAGAAGAGAAGAATGTTGAAGAATGCTCTAGAAGTGGTGAGAAGGATAAGAAGGGAGAAGAAGTTGCTAAAACTAGTGGTGAATCCTTTGAAGCTTTTGGAGATTCATTGAAAGATTTATTAGATATGCAGTTACAGTTTCAACCAATGGTGTCTACACAACTGCTACAGATTCCCATGCAACATGGTTAGGTAGACATGGATAAAATTTCTCCTTTATAGAAGTTATAGCTTGGTGAAGTATTTCATGCCTCTACAAGGATGGATATTCTACAAATGTGCCAAAAGAGTGCAAAGTAGATAAATGAAGCAATAAAAGTGTTGCAAGACAGTATTCCCAGAGCAACTATTGATAATTCTCTATCCGGTGTGCAATAGTTGAAGTTATTATTTGATTCCTTTAAGGAATATTCTACTGGTTTGGAAGAGAAATTGGAAAAGGAAATGGAAAAGAAAGTCAATGATAAGATATTGACCAAATTTTCTAATAAATGCAATACTACACATGGCAAGTTGCAAGGTAACTTGAAAGAAGTTCAAAAATATTTGGAAGAAGTAAAAGTTTTATTTCAATTTTGTTTGAAATGGCCTAATTCTATGAAGAGCATCAAAGATCAAATTGACTCTATTGAGTTATAAATTGCTTAGGCCTCTGATGCTTATGATCTAGTAAGTCATGCAGATGGTGCAACAAGAGGAACAATTGAGAATTTACATGGTCGATTCTTTCTACCACAAGAGCAAAAAGAGAAAATCATAATGCAGTATAGCCAACTTTAAGATTTGGTGAGTGCAAGGCTTACATATTTAATAGAAGTTTTAGTAAATGCAGAGAAGGTGATGCAAATGAATCTTGTGCCCAGTTCTCTAAAAGAAGGAGAAGACCTCTATGTCCAGTTTGAGTCAGTGTTGCATGCTTTCCTTTTCCAAGGAGTGGGAGGTTGAAAAGAAAGACTGGGAGGCACATCTTTCTAAACTAAAAGAGTCTTTATAAGGGTTAAGTTGTACATTTTTTGCTTTATATATGCAATTTTTTATTTCAATGTACATATATGGAAGTAGTTGAATACGTTGCGATAAAGTTTTTCTTTTTTTATAATGGATAATATTGAAAGGGGGAGAGAAGCATAAAGGGGAGATAATCTCATATAAATATATGAGTTAGGGGAAGTGATATAATGAGCCCTTTGAGCCCTTTTCCCTTGATGTCAAAGGGGGAGTAGTGTTGAGTAGTTTTGGAGAGTATCTTTCCGTCAATGACAAAGGGGAAATTGTTGGAAACTTGAGCATGATAGTGTATGGTTTTGTCATTGATGGAAATCCATTGTAGAAATGAAGAAGTGTTGTTCTAGTGAAGATCAAGTTTTTTGGAGATTTGACTAAGTCTCAGTGTGCACATTCAATGATCAGAGGAACAGTTTGTGGTTTGCATTGCTCCGCTATGCAAAATCTTGTCATGCCATTTTGAGGTGTTGATGGCTTGTGTTGAAGGTGTGTATATCCAAGTTTTCAAAATTGTATGTCTTCTACAACTAAAGATATTGGTGACAGAGTATTGGGCTTAGTAATGGCAGAGTGACTGGTACAAAGTGCATGATTGGAATTCCCCACATTCCAACATAGATGAATATTATGTTATGTAGTTTTGAGGAAGTGTTGGAAGGTGTCAAAGGTGTATGCACTCCAAGTGGAAAGTGGTTTGGTGGTCCACATGTCAAGATGTGAATGAACTGTTGGTTCATTCAATATTAATGGCTTCACCATTTTTGTTATGTAATGTCAACCTAAGGGTTTTTGGGGTCGTGTGAAGTTATGTATGGAGTGAATTTATGGGAATAATTATAGGTCATGCTGACCTATTTTGGTGGTGTACACATTTTGGTTTATTCTACAAAGCATGTGTGTTGGAGTTTTGTGATAATAGGTTATGAGGTTGCATGTTTCATCTAATTAGGTCGACCTAATTGATGATTTGGGTGTTTGTGATAGATGTATGTATATATAAAAGGTTAATTTATTGTGCGAAGGATGAATTGAGTTAGTTCAAGTGTGTGTGTGTGTACGAGATCTAATGTAGAGTGAAGTGTGAAGTGTGATTGTGGTGAAATATGAAGTGCGCGAAGTCAATTTTTTGAGCTTAAGCAAAACTGTATTTTTAGTATGTTGTAGATGCATTGTTAGTTGTTCATATTTGGCAGTGAGCCACCCTTTCTTCTCTCTTTTTCTATTCAAGGCAGTGAGTCCTTTGGTAGTGAGCCATTCTTTCTTTCTAGACAATGTATCCACCATTTTGTAATATCTATTGTAACCAATTATAATATATTGTGAGCTAATCCTCACTATGGTTTTTCCCTTTCAAGGATTTTCCACGTAAATTTGGTGTTCTTGTGTTATGTGTTTTGAAGCATGTTTTAATCATTGCTTTCCATTACTGCAAGTTTAATATGATGCTTTGAATGAATGTTTAAGTTAATGAAGTTAGTGAATTACAATGAATATTGATTCACCCCCATCCCCCTCCTCAGTATTTTAGGTGTTCAAAAGGGCTTGCCTTAGTAAAACCCTAGTTTTGATGTTTCCACCTCCATAGACAACCATAATAGATTTTGATAAAGATATTGATAAAATGATGTTGATAACATTTGGAAACAAAAAAGATGTAATGCCAAAGATACAAATAATAAATTAAATACACTATGCTAATATTGGAAGCATCTAATTGCTAGCATAGAAAGCTTTTTAACAATGAGATGGAGACAAAAAATGAAATATGATTATCACGAAGCTATAAAAGACATTCAAATTAGATTTAAATGCTTCAATAGTATTTTCTTACCCAATCCCACCATGAAAAACTGACATGCAAGGTGTCCAAGAGTGTTGTTTTCTTAAAATCCTGAAAAGCTTCAAGAGAGTTGTAGAGCCAACAATGTAGCATGAATGTGTGAGAGAAAGATTTTTTTTTTAAATAGCAAGTCACGAATTTTCTACCAAATGCAACTGTCATACAAGAGCATTATATTTGAAATATTCCTAGGAATGTATGCTCCAATGGCCACTTGAGTCACGAATTTTTGCAAGATTCTAGCATGTGATACAAGCAAAAACCAGCTGGTCACAAGAACCCACCATGCAATGTAGACTCTGTTGCAACAAAGAACACCCAAAATACAAAAACAAATGCAAACAAATTCTGATTTTTTATTGCATCAAATCAATTCATGACAATTACATCAAATGGAAAAATGTAATGCCACCATAGAGCATATGAAAATCTGCACACAAGATTAATAAACCATGGATCTTCATGTTCTTGTTCTTGCTGCCCCAACCTCTCTTTGTTGTTGTTCAAACCTTAATATGACTATTATATTCCGCTTCACCTCTCACACGCTGGTGCCTTATCTTCTCTTCACTGGTGTTGCTCAACCTTGCAACACAAAACTCCCAATGATACCTCTATAGAGGCATCTTTCTCCTTCCCATTCCTCACAAACTCCTTCCCACGTTTTTTTTTCCAAAACCCCCAAAAATATACATTAAAATCATCAATTTTGGCCCAAGAATGGGCTCCCAAATCTCCCCCAAGAATAGCTATCCATATTCTAAGTTTATGCAGCATTAAATGAGAAATTTTAAGCCTCCATTAACTCCTAGAGGCGTTGTCTTTACTCTTAGAGGCATTTTTCTTTATTTTGGGCATTTTAAAATATCTAAAATCTTGATTTTTTACCTCTTTTATTCTCCAAACGACCTCCACATTATTTATGCAATAGATAAACAATTAAATGTGAAATAAAAACTAATATTTGACTTCCATGGCCTTCATAATACCTTTCCAAAATAAAATTAATCAAATTGGTGCTTTGGAAGTGCACAATTGAGTGCCGACGGGCAAAAAAATGAAAGTTATCTAATTTACACAAAAATTGGCATGCAAGATTGAAATGGTATCCCATGGACCCCTACAAAGGGATTTTGCTTAAACCTTCATGGATTTTAAAATTTTAAACTTTTGAAAAAATTTGACATTATTTAACAAACTTCTGATATTAAAATTTCCCAAATTGAAAAAGGTATGACTTTGATTCTTTTTGCACATTTCACATGCCACCTCTATGAATACCCCTACCAAATTATTTTACTCCAATCTTACGAGATTTCCAGAAATAATTTTTGAAAACTACTTACAGAACCTTAAAATGATGATTTGACAAAAAACTAATTATATGTAAATCTGAACACAAAAAGAGCTTTCCAAAGCTGAGAGATACCAAATGAACCCGAAAACACACCAAAATTGAAATTCAAACTTGAAGCTTATTTTTGGTTGATGTCGATTGCTAGTCTACCCAGATGCTTCTACATCAGACATGTCAGGTAGGAAAAATTTTGTGAGTAGAACTCACAAAATGAAGTGGAGTAGTAGAACTACTCTTCCAGGTTGTGGACAACCTACAACGAACTCGATCACTAATTTAGACAAAAGAAATTTCTCCTCCACCTCTTCCAACACTTAGTTGGGATTTTTGTCGTCCTCCTCCACCAAGCGTGCACTCTATTCATCCTTCTTCTTGTGGACTCACATCCACCATAGACCATCGTTCTTTGCCATATCTCTTCTTCCTTTCTATCCTTTTTCATGGGATCCAACCCAGCACAAACCAACCGGCTCCACCAAGTTCCTCCTACACCATCATCTACAACCTCTATACACAAATATGCAACATTCACATACCCATTTTCAACTACAACTTTATCTTCTACTACTACAATCTCTTCCTTAGAGGGTAAACAATCAACATTTTTAAATTTAAAACCAGAAATTACCTTCTTTGCTGCCCAAACATCATTTTTTTCATCCTCAAAACCTTTCATGTATGCATCTTCATGAGGTTGATCAAATTTCTCCTGTGTAGTCATGTCCTCCAAAGGACCATTGTTTGCTA
>VDFB02339688.1:0-37602 GCA_007258455.2 Sequoia sempervirens
AAAAATTTGAGGAAATGGGATTTCTCTAAATAATTGAGTATGGCCACATGCAAAAAATCTTGGCTCCAAGTGTCCCGGTTTTCCCACAGTGAATTTTCTCCGTTTAGCCTACAGACGTAATTAAAATTTGCATTTTTTCTAAAGTTTCAAATGCTTATTTTAAAAATGTTTTTGAATATTTAAACATTATGCAAATATGAAAAATGCAGTTAGGGAAAAAATAAGATACATTTCAAATGTTTTGAGCAAAAGCAAGTTTAATTCTTGCTTGTGATTATTTGAAAAGCGACTTTCACGACTTTCAAGCTTCACGGGAAAACTCATCCATTCTTCACATTCAAATTGGTGAACAACAATGGCGGTTGCCTCTCACCGCTCATTGCGGATTGAAGGTCTCTTTTCCAAATCAAATTAGTGATGAGCAATACCATTTCCTCTTTGTCACATATTGCTGATTTGTGTCTTCACCTTTTTCCTGCATTCGCGATATGCGATGCTTGTGTAAAGGCATCTAGAAATGTTTGTGTAAGGAAATGGTGGATCGAGAAAAGCATCCATGGCAATCTTTGATGGAATTTTAACAACAAGGTAAAATGGGCAAATGGTTTCTGCAGCCGAAAAAGGAGGAATTAAAATTTTCTTCGTTGGTAAGAAAAATTGTAAATGCATTGTTGGGATTTACAGGCAATGAAATGTGAAATAAAATGGTGAATGCACAACTAGATAGAGGAATATGGATTTGCATTTTGAATGCTGCAAACATTTGATTATTGCCAATAAATTTCATAAAGAAGTTGTGTATGAGGAACGATGGACTTGGGTGGAGAAGAGGGCTTTCGTCCATCGTTGTTTTCAGTGGTTTCTTCCTCCAAGCATTAAGGGGCGATACAAACCTTCCTTTTTGCACATCGTTGATTAATATTTTCTTCTCCAAATGTATTAGCGATTGGTGAGACAAAGTTGGTTTGATTTTCATCGGGCCTCGTTAATGATTATTAGCTTCTCCATAGTGTATTCACGATATGCGATGGTGTTGGGGAAACATTGGAAAGTGAGTTTGCGGTGGGCCCATGCTCTCTTAAAAAAGGATTTGAGGGCGAGTTTTAAATGTGTTGGGGTAATAAATAAGTGTTGCCGGATAACTAAATTTGGGGTTTTTAGATTATTTGAAAGCAATTTTTAAATATGGGGCATGAATAAACAATTTTAAATATTGCCCGATATAAGTAATTGAAGGCCTTTGCTAAAAGAGAAAACTCAAATCAAAGTATTTTTTGGGGCCACTAAATGCAAAGATAGTGGGGATGGAAATGGGTAAAATATTTTACCCAAGGAAAATGTTAAAAGCCCCACCATTTAAAGGGTAAATGATTTATTTTAATAAGGTGTGCAACTGCAGGCAGTGTGAGAATTTTTACTTGAGGAGAATGTTGAATGACAAATATTTTAAATGGGATATTTAAAATATCATGGGCACAGGTAAATAATTTTATAATGTTAATATTTTATTCACGTGCAAAGTGTTTTGATGGAAATAAGTTTTACAGAGAGGACCATTTTCACGCAGCTGAGTGAAAGATGAATAGGTAAAAGGGGAGATTTTTATTACAATGAAGGGTTTTACAAGCCAAGAGAATATTCTCTACAGTAGGGCATTTCTTCAACGTGGGTAAAGCACAAAAAAATAGAATGATGAATTTTCACAAAGAGGAATACTTTTCTGTTGCAAGGAAATGGAGTGAGGAGCAAGAAAACAGAGAGCAGGTTAAAGATTATTCTAAAAGCAAAGGCAGTTGAAGATTAGTGAACCGAAATGTGCCAAGTGTCTTCTTCAGACGAACATTTTGGGTTTTTTGTTTTTCCTTAAGTGTTGTCTTTCTGCCTCATTTTGAAGGAGGTTGTTTTGTAATTAATCACATAGAATACTGTAATAGGAAGATAAAACATTTTAAAGGTTTTTTTTTTTAGGTTGGAGTCTGTTGATACTTATGTAATTTTGATTGCAATACTGGTAAGATAATATTGAATAGTGCAATTTCAAGGCCATTTTCTCTCCTATGTACAGGTTTTATAAATTATAAATAACATAATCAAGGGTTATTTTATTTGTCTCCATTGAATTCCAGTGGATGTTTAGTTTTATTCTTGCTTGTCCATTCAAAGAATGTATGTAAATGCTTGAGTGAAGCTGCTAGTTTATGTTAGGTTGAGTGCTAAGATTCTAATAAGAAGTTATGGTTGAGATATTATGTTGAAATACTGTAATGCAGTATCTTCAAAGCTTGAATGATGCTATGCATTAAATTGTTATCAGATTGCACAAATATTGAAATTGACTCCGTCCCAATGGATAAAGTATTGATCTATGTGTGTTTTTCTTGTTTCAGTCTGGTGGTTAATTCAACAGCTCATCAAAAATTTAAATAAAATAAAATTTCATTCTTAGTTTGTTTCTGTGTTGAGCTCATTATATTACATTTCTCATGTTTAAAGTAGGCATTACTGTAGAGGCCAACCAAGCCTTTATAGTATTGTCTCTATTAAGCATCTAAAGGAGAAAATTTGTTTACAGTGTATTTGATACTTTGGCACACAAGTATCTATAAATATATTGTTGGGATCACCCTCCCAGGTTTAACAGAGCTTGAAGTGTAGGGGAGAAAGGGGTATTTTATTCACTCTCCCGTTTGTTGGCCATATCAAACTGTTGAGTCTAAATATGAGAGAGTGGCTACTCTTTAGGGCACATTGCATTTGTTGATTTGGGAACCAACAGATTGGAGACTTTGTTGGGGAGTACTTTGAATCTCCAGTTGCAGACTGTGATATCATAGAGTCATATTATTTGGTGAATGAAAGACTGGTTCAGAAGTTGAAGAAGTTCTATATCTACAGATTGATTTGTAGCAGCCCCAAATTCAGAATACTGTGAAGTGACTCTGCTGGAAGAACTTAGATAAAGATATCCTTGCTTCAAAGGTTTTCCTCTTGTGGAAGAGGTGGTGACTCTTCTTTATAATTTGTGCATAGGAAGGCCTGCTATTTTTTATTGTAACCTAAAAATGCTCTATTCAAAGTTGCAACAATTGGAGGTGTGAAGGTACATGGTTCTTTGCCTAGTTTTATTTGCTGAACCTATTATATTGAATGCTATTATAGTTCTATTCAAAGTGTTTGTCTAAGAATTCACAAAATGGCTAATATGGATGGTTAGAATGAAGTATACCTTAAGAATTACTATCCATTTGCATTATCACATGTTAAAGGCCCAAGTACCATCATATTAGCAACTATCTTAGTGATCCTTCATATTGTCATAGTTGTGATTGTGCACCATTAGCTAAATCTAGATTTGCATACATCCATGGATTATCAAAGAGAAATAACCATGCCATTAGAAACTTGGATGCATGTTGTCAAGAAGCTTCAGAAGTTTGATAATCCTCAAATAGTTGATACTAAAAGAAGCATGAACCCATGTGTGAACAAGCCTAGGATAAGGCTTGAATGGAAAGCTGTATTCAAAAGGGGAGTTAAAGAGTTAAACAAAAGGCACCTGATGGCTATACAAACCCAGTTGAGAGATAATCATACTAGATTTGCTAGCCAAGTTGCTGCTCCTATTATCAATTCATTTGATTCATTGTATGACCAATTAGATTTGTCATGGGTTGATTACAAGGTTAAAAGTATGCATCTCAAGTCTATAAGTAGATTCCTAGATTTAATGGATATAATATATGTGACACACATGTCCAAAGTTTTTATAGCTTCATGGTGAAACATTCATTTGGAGATCAGGATATGTGGATGACATTTTTTGTCAAATCTCTTGAAGCTAAAGCTAGGGATTAGTACTTAGGTTTTCTTGAGAAGTCTTTTTCCTTTTGGGATAAAATGGTGGATGCTTATAGAGAAGAATTTGCAAAACAACCTTTTGATCTTGTCACAAAGTTAAAACAACTTAAAAAAAAAGATGAAGAGTCAAGTGTTGCTTTTAGTCACAAATTTGTTGTTGCTCTTGCACTAATCCCTAAAAGTTTCAGACCTAGTACATCAGATTGCATTCATTTGTATTTTGAAGCTTTTGAGGAGGGATCTAATGTAATGTTGAAGGATTTCAGAATATTGAGTATGCAGGTGGCTTACACATGTTTAAATAATATGGGAAAAATGAGGAATGAATATGTGCAAATTTTGTTGTCTTCAGTTGTGGGTAAGCATGTTGATGAAATCAACAACTGTGTGAGTACAAATGATCAATTGTCTTCAGTTTTATATACAGACAAGTGCATACTTGAGAAGGAAGAAGTTATGAATGATACAATGTCTACCATTGATGATCATGATAGTGAAAATGTTTGTGTCTATCCTCAAGAGGATGAGCAACTCAATGATGACACCCAGTCCAATATTGAAATGCAAAAAGATGAGGATTGCTATTGTGACACCCACTCCATTAAGTTCTCAGATCTTGATGATGGTGATATCATGGTACACCCTGACTTAAAACTTGGTGATGCATGTAGTTCTAGTGGAAGTCATATTCCTTCCAGTTATGAATCAGCTGGTCAACATGGTGATAATGTGGGCAATAACAAACAACCATTTGATTTTTATGATGCATTGTATGATGAGCATGAAAGTATGCAGACTGATGTAAGTTCAAAAACTTTTTTTGATGAGTTATAAACAATAAGTAACCTTGAAGTTTGTATATCTGATAAGCAGGATTTTGAGAATTTTAATGTAGACTTGGATGAGTATTTGTTTCCTAATTTAGATGAGCCTAGTTATGAGTCTTTTCATGTGGATATGGATGTTGATTTCAAAGAAAAAATAGATTATTTTCTTGAACCAAAATTGCTCACTTTTGAACAAGCAATGAATGCTGAAGATGTTGACATGTTGTGCTCAGAGGATATCAAAGTGAGCAAGAATAAGGATAGGTTAGAGATTCTTGATGATTCTCTGCACTGACATGTTGAGGCAAAGTTACAGTGTGTGCCAATGTATGAATGCATCTCTTTACATACACTCAGAGGTAGTTTGCATGTTGAAAATAATATTTTCATTAGTTCTCATGATTGTTTCACCTTTGACATGCAAACTAATAATTAGATTGAGCTCAATAGTACCAGCCATGTGGCAGCATATGAGTGCCATTTTTTTCAGCTGGATGAAGTTTTCTTACAGTGTGGTAACATTCAAAACATTGAAGAATGTTGTTTTCAACTTGACAATGATTTAAATGATAAATATTATAAGTTGTTGCCACACAATAATCAATATTTTAAGGGTATGCCTGATTTGCAAATGCATGGTAATTATAAATTTGTTGATAACATTGTATATGATGGGTTGTTGGGAGATGCCAACATATTGAATCAGGCATATTGCAGTGATATTTTTAGGTTGGTTTCATTGAAGTGTGACAAGAACTTTGTTTATGAAAGAGGTAAGAAGAGACATACAGTTTTCAGTGGCCTTGGTCCATTAGATATGGTTTGACTTGTCAAACCAGAGCAGTAGGGGGCAAAGATGACCTTTTGACTCTGTCACCCAATGAAGTAGGCACTCAGTCTGCTTCTCCAGAGGATTTGAATTCTTGCTATTCCCACAAGGGGCATACATCCCTAGTCGGAGCCACTGTTGGGACCTCTAAAATTTGGTTAAATTTTGAGGGCCCATGTAAAATTTTGCTTAATGCACTTAGAAGTACCTTGCAGAATAAGCCTAAGTAGCTCACTTTGGGAGGTCATATTTTGACACCCATGAATTGTCATGAAAAATCACTTTGGGGAATTGTTGAACACCTATTGGAGATGCCATATGTCCATTTGCAAATTCCCATGATCAGTTTTAATAAGTTTTTGATGCCCCCGTTTGGAGGTCCAAAAGTTGGTTTACTGTATACACGTGTTGCACCTTCTTGAGTAGGCCACCTTTGTGATGTTGTATCTTTGTGCTTGTTGAGTATTAAGCCAAATTGATATTTTTCCATGATTCTCTGCATCTTTATGAAGGTTGGAATAGCCCTGTGAATCCATTTGTCAAGTTTCCCAACTTGATTCCGTTTGCAAATTGTTCAAATTTGCAGACTGAACTGTGTAAATCTATAGAAAGTGGCCTCATACTTGAATTTTTATTTTTCAACCTTTTAACCTGCATGCAAAAGTGGTTGTTCCTTGTGATTGTATATACTATTATCTACCACTTTTCCAGTTTGCAGTACCCCATCACCTCATTTGATATTTTTTCAAAGCCCATTCCAGATGAACTTTTTCAAGGTTTCAAAATCAGCATTTTCAGAAAAGTTTGAGAAGACAACTTTGTCAATTAATATCTTTCACCTCAAGATCCCTTTTTTTGATCTGTTTGTTGCAATACATTTTTGGGTCAAGTTTCTACATGCCTACTTAGTTTCAGGCTCCTAGGATAAATTCTGATGGGTTATTTAATCATTTTTTGAGCGACATGGCCAAAAATGGTTTTTCAAAAATTTTCAAATTTTGAAAATATAAGGAGAACCCATTTCTTGTTTTGGTCTAAAACCTCCACAACTCCATTTTCATCAAGATAAGAGGTCATTTGATACATTATTTTAATGTACTTATATTGTGGTGAACACGTCCTGGGGGCAGTTTACAAAGGAGGTACCTAAATTTTAATGGCTGGGTGAAATTTGAGGAAATGGGTTTTCTCTAAATAATTGATTATGACTGCACACAAAAATCCCGGTTTGCCTACAGTGAATTTTCTCGGTTCGGCCTACAGGCGTAATTAAAATTTGCATTTTTTTATAAGTTTCAAATGCTTATGTTTAAAATATTTTTGAATATTTAAACATTATGCAAATATGAAAAATGAAATTAGGGAAAAAATATGATACATTTCAAATGTTTTGAGCAAAAGAAAGTTTAATTCTTGCTTATGATTGGCTAAAAAGTAGCTTTACAAAACTCATCACGTTTTGGTCTGTTCTTCACATTCAAATTGGTGATCAGCGATGGTGGTTGCCTTTCATTTCCCATCATGGATTGAAGTTATGTATTCCAAATCAAATCAGTGATGAGAAATACCATTTCCTCTTTGCCACATATCGTTGATTTGTGTCTTCACCTTTTTCTTGCATTCGCGATACAAGATGCTTGTGCAAAGGCATCTGGAAATGTTTGTGTAAGGTAATGGTGGATCCAAAAAAGCATCCATGGCAATCTTTGATGGAATTTTAATAGCAGGGTAAAATTCAAATGGTTTTTGTAGCCGAAAAAAGAGGAATTAAAATTTTCTTTGCTAGTAAGAAAAATTGTAAATGCACAGTTGGGATAGTGAAATGTGAAATAAAATGGTGAATGCACAACTAGATAGAGGAAGATGGAGTTGCATTTTGAATGCTGCAAAATTTTTCTTATTTTGAATAAATTTCATAAAGAAGTTGATGTGTATGAGGAATGATGGACTCGGGTGGAGAAGAGGGCTTTCGCCCATCACTGTTTTCAATGGTTTCTTCCTCTAGGCATCAGCGGGTGATACAAACCTTATTTTTCACACATCGTTGATTAATATTTGCTTCTAAAATAGTGATTAGTGAGACAAAGTTTCTTTTATTTTCATTGGGCCTCGTTAATGATTATTAACTTCTCCATAGTGTATTCACGATATTCGATGGTGTTGGGGAAACATTGGAAAGTGAGTTTGTGGTGGGTTCGTGCTCTCTTAAAAAAGGATTTGAGGGTGAGTTTTAAATGTGTTGGGGTAATAAATAAGTGTTGCCGAATAACTAAATTTGGGGTTTTTAGATTATTTGAAAGCACATTTTAAATATGGGGCATGAATAAACAATTTTAAATATTGCCCGATATAAGTAATTGAAGGCCTTTGCTAAAAAAGAAAAATCAAATCAAAGTCTTTTGTGAGGCCTCTAAATGCAAAGATAGTGAGGATGGATATGGGTAAAATATTTTACCCAAGGAAAATGTTAAAAACCCCATCATTTAAAGGGTAAATGAGTTATTTTAATAAGGTGTGCAAGTGCAGGCAGTGCGAGAATCTTTACCCGAGGAGAATGTTGAATGAAAAATATTTTAAATGGGATATTTAAAATATCATGGGCACAGGTAAATAATTTTATAATGTGAATATTTTATTCATGTGCAAAGTGTTTTTCTGGAAATAAGTTTTACAGAGAGGACCATTTTCACGTAGCTAAGTGAAAGATGAATAGGTAAAAGGGGAGATTTTTATTACAATGAAGGGTTTTACAAGCCAACAGAATATTCTCTACAATAGGGCATTTCTTCAATGTGGGTAAAGCGCAAAAAAAGAGAATGATGAATTTTCACAAAGAGGAATATTTTTCTGTTGTAGGGAAATGGAGTGAGGAGCAAGAAAACAGAGAGCAGGTTGTGTACGAAAAGGAGAGGTATGGAAACACTTTCCTAATGTCAAAACCACAGGGAAGAATGCAATGCAGGGCTTTTAATTTTTCAAATTACAATCTAATTAAGACACACATGAAAGATTTACAGAAATAGAGCAAATACTCAAAGACAATGAACAATAGATTTACATGGGAAACCCTTATGGGAAAAAACCCACCACACCAAACTGAATCTCTTTGTATTATAGTAACAAAATATTACATACAATTTAGAGATACAACTCTATGGTTATCAGTTCTTAGAAGCTACATTCATTGTTCATCAGTTACAAAAATGCTCTCTCAACAATTCGATTCACTCCTCATTTTTTCCTTAAATCAGAATTGATCTGCTTTTATTTTATCACATTCTAATTTTTCCTTTTGTGCATCCTTATCTGCCAGATCTCCATTGAGGAAAGTTTCCACGCTGTTTCAAATTTTTCCCTACAAGTTGTTTTTCTCCAGTGCTGCAACAGTTACAAAAAACCAACCATCATTAGTTTGAAAAGCACTTCCTCTGATTGGTCCAGCAGGATGCCACACAGGATGGTCACAGGGTCAACGATGTCCAAACTTTGTTGGCATATCAGTGAGACACTAACAATGTCTCCCTGATGCAACAAAGTATTCGCTATCGATTATCGGCTTCAAACCCCAATAGTCGGCAAGAGGATTCTCTTTTGACAAGACTCATACTGAAAACCATAAGTCATATCGAACTCAGAGAGACCATCGGCAAGACATACCGATCTTGCCAAGACCTCATATCGAAGTCTTCGAGTTATGCTATCAAGTGATTTCCATTCAGCGTGACAATTGCATTTCGGTGAGACTCATATCAAAGTCATAAGTCATAGTGATGAGTTACACTATCAGCAAGACACTTCGTTGTCGCCAAGACTTCCCATCGACCACTACATGCTACACTAAAGCCTTACAACTATTGGCAAGACCCCACGGTTTCGGTGAGATGTCATACTGCAAGACACAACTTCCACCGAATGATCTACCATTTTTGCTGAGATGTCATAGAAAACATCCCATGTCACCCCGAATGTCACATGCTATTGGAAAGACTCATGTCTTTCACTGCGACCTTTCTCTGAGCACCCCAAGTCTTACCGAAGACCATCGGGGTGACTTACCCAAGTCGCTAAAACTTCTCAACGAAGTCTTTTGTTACCACGAAGACACCACGAGAACACTCCTATCAGCGTGACCTAGTGTCATCATTGAGACATCTCCTCGCAACCTTTAAGTTATCTTGATAGCTATACATCCCAGTTGGCAAGACCTTTACCAATTGCTGGGACTCATACCAAAACAAAAGGTTACACCGATGACCATACGCAAAATTGTGTCGGTGAGACATTTCGTATCAGCCAAACCAATACCAACAACCCAAGTCTCCCTGACGCTCGATAAGATCACACTGTTGCTCGAAGGTTTCCACTGGTCAAAAGGTCACGCCGAACATAGAAAGTCACAACGATAGACTTGTCGATAAGACTTCAACCCTGTCATAGTGATAGGAAGATTTTAAGAGCTTCAGAATAGTTAGTCGCCTAGACATGAACAATGTCACAATGACTTTTCCCTTCAGGAGTTCCATGTTAGTAAGGATTGAGGCACATATTCCAACAAGCTCCCACTTGATGAAGATCTTACTGAAACCTCCAGAGCATAAACAAACTACTGAAAATCATGGGAAAGAGGCCCATCGAACTAGCACACCACCTGAACTTGTCTATGCTCACAGGCTTCGTCAATGCATCTACAACATTCTCTAGAGTATCCACTTTCTCCAAAGAGACCTTCCCATCCTCCACCATATCTCGTACAAAGTGATACTATACATCTATATGTTTCGTCCTGGCATGGAAAGTAGGATTCTTTGCCAAACATATAGCACTCTGACTGTCACAGTAAATAGTAATCTTTCCTACATCAAAGCCAATGTTAGAACACAAACGTTTCAACCAGATAGCTTCTTTATAGGCATGTGTTGCTGCCATGTACTCTTCCTCTGTAGTGGACAAAGCGACAATAGCCTACCACTTGTTCATCCAACTTACTGCACCACCATTCATCATGAAAATATATCCACTAGTGGATCTTCTGCTGTCAATGTCCCTAGCCTAATTAGAGTCCACATAACCTCAAATATTGAGAGTTCTCTGTGATTCAACCAAGTTACCATGGTAACACAAAGCAAAGTCTGAAGTGCCCTTCAGATATCTAAACACTCTCTTTATAGCATCCCAATGTGTTCTTCTAGAATTTTCCATAAACTGACTAAGAACTCCCACTGCTTGGGCAATGTCTGGTCTTGTACAGACCATTGCATACATAAGGCTACCAACTGCACTTGCATAAGGCACATTGGTCATGTCCTCCATCTCAGTAGGAGATTTTGGACAATCCTCAACAGATAGCTTCGTTCCCTATGTAACTGGAACAACTAGCTGCTTGCACTCAGTCATACAAAATCTCTCTAGAACAGTCATGATATACTTAATTTGACTGAGCCAAAGTTTTCTTTTCTTCCCGTTCCTATTATTTCCATTCCCAGAATATACCTTACTGCACCAAGATCTTTCATTTCAAACTTTGCAGACAACTGAGACTTAAGATCAAAAATCATTAGCTTACTATTGCCTATGAACAACATATCATCAACATAGAGTGCAATAATAAGGACTTGATTACTTTTAGCTTTGTAATACACATAGTGATCAAATTTTGATCTTACAAATCCCAATGACAAAAAAAACATGTCAAACTTTTGGTACCGCATTCTAGGAGACTGTTTTAAATGATACAGAGATTTCTTTAACTTGCAAACCAGTCTTTCTTTACCCTTTTCCACAAAGTGCTCTGGCTGGGACATATAAATTTCTTCTTCAATATCACCATGAAGAAATGTTGTCTTTACATCCATCTACTCAATTTCTAAGTCATACGCTACTGCAAGTGACAAAATAAATCTAATAGATGTCAGCTTAGCTATAGGAGAAAAGATTTCTCCATAATCAATTCCCTCTACCTGGGAAAACCCTTTTGCAACCAGCCTTGCTTTATATTTTTCCACACTGCTGTCCAGACCTATTTTCTTTTTAAAAACCCATTTTCAGCCCATAGCTTTTCTGCCTTTAGGAAATGGCACCAAACTCCAAGTATCATTCTTGTTTAATGATGCCATCTCTTCATTCATGGCTTCCAACCAAGAGTTTGAATCAGACATTTTAAATGCCTCTTTCATAGTCCTAGGTTCATCAGTGCTAGAAATTAAAGCATAGGCACAAGTAGACTCAATTAAAGAAAACCCATACCTATCAGGTTGCTTTCTTTCACGAGTTGACCTCCTCATAGGCTGAGGCTGAGGTGGTTCTTCATCTTCATTAGAACTTTCAAAAATACTTGAGCTCTCCTCAGTATTAGGTATTTTGATTTTTCAATTCCCCTTTATCTGGTGTCAAAGGAATTGCTGCTACATCCTTTTCATTTTCTGATTTCTTCTCTGACTGTAGATCCAAAGTAGAAGGTTTCAGCTCACAAAAGCTAACGCTTCTACTGTGCAAAACTTTCTGAGTCTCAGGATTCCAAAGCTTGTATCCTTTTATGCCAACACTATAGCCTATAAATATACACTTTATAGCTTTGTTGTCCAACTTGGATCTTTTTTCAAATGACACATATGCATATGCCTCACAGCCAAAGACACGAATATGTCTAAGAGAGGGCTTCCTTCCAGACCATGCTTCCAAAGGTGTCTTCTCAACAAGAGCAGAGTTAGGAGAGCGATTTACCAAGTAACATGCTGTAGAGACTGCTTCAGCCCAGAACTTCTCCTCCAAACCAGCACTGCTCAGCATACTTCATGCTCTTTCCATTATATTCCTATTGAACCTTTCAGCAACTCCATTTTGTTATGGAGTGTAAGGTGTAGTCTTGTGTCTTTTGATCCCATGATCTTTACAGTACCTTTCGAATTCATCTGAATAGAACTCACCGCCATTGTCAGTCCTTAAACATTTTATTTTTCTACCATTCTGATTTTCTACAAGGTTTTTAAATTCCTTAAACTGACTGAACACTTCTGATTTACTTTTCAAAAAATATACAAATTCTCTTCTTGAGTAATCATCAATAAATGACACATATTATCTTGATTTAGATAAAGAAGAAACATTCACTAGACCAAACACATCAGAACTTATATAATCAAGCAAACTAGAAGTTTTGTGAGGACTGGAATAAAATGAAACATGGTGCTACTTTCCATATATGCAATGTTCACAAAAATCAAACTCAAGGTTACAATCTTCAAGCCCTTCTACCAAGTTTTTATTTTTCAAGGTTTTTAAACCTTTCTCACCAATGTGGCCTAACCTATGATGCTAGAGCATAGTCTTCTCTGCTGGAAGTTTAATCTCCATGGAGTTTACACCATCAGGAATGTTTTCCTTCTTTTCTTCATGAGCAGCCTTAAGTGACTTTGCAGAGACACTGTTGCATTGAACAACCAGTGCATCCAGCTTGTACAAAGTACCAATTCAAGCACCCCTAGCCAGCGCCATAGACCCTCTGGTCATCTTACAACCATTTCCAGAGAATGTGAATTGCACTCCGATATCATTTAGCTTACTTATAGAAAGTAGATTTTGAGCCAAACCTAGTATATGCATCACATCATTGATTCCCTTCACTCTTCCATCAGGGAATTGAATTTTGACTCTTCCACAACCAACAATTTCCAAAGATGAATCACTTGCCAGGTACACCTTTCCACCATTGTATTCTTCATACTTTGTGAACCATTCTCTATGAGATGTCATGTGGAAAGATGCTCCAAAAACAATCAGCCAGACATCATCTGATGCCCATGTAGCCAAGGCTGCAATGAAGGCATCTGCATCACTATGAGAAGAATCATTTCCAGAAGAGTTCTTCTTTTTCTCCTCCTTGCAGTCCTTTCAGACATAACTAGGTTGCCCATAGTTCTAGCACTTCACCTTGGACTTCTTGCTAGGAGACTTTGATCTCCCTTCTGATTTCGATCTGGACTTCTTGTCCTGCTTCTTGCCTTTCTCCTTTGGTCTACCTATGACAACCAAAGCCTCCTTTTCCATCTCAGAATATTTTCTTCTCATTTCTTCTGATAACAGAGAAGCAACAATGTCTTCCATCTTGAATGTGGATGTTGTACTCCCAATGGCCATCACCAGATGATCCCAAGAATCAAGTAGAGAACACAACAACAACATGCAATGATCTTCATCTTCAATCTTCACACGAACAGATGCCAATTGAGCAATCAACATATTGAAAGCATTTAAGGGATCAGCAATAGACCCTCCTTCCTGTATTCTCAAAGAGTACAACTTCTTCCTCAAGAACAAATTTTTCACCAAGGACTTGCCTTGATAAATATATGCTAATCTTTTCCACAAGGAAGATGCAGTCTTTTCTTCATGTACATTTAGAAGAACAAAATTCTGTTAAACAGAGCCTTATCAACCCTTTTTATTTTCTATCAGACAGGTCCCAATCCTCTTGCTTCATACCTTGAGGCATTGTTCTAGACACAACAGTCCAAAGATCATGATCCACTAACAGATCTTCCTTCTTGAGTTTCCACAACTCAAATTTGCTACTGTTGAATTTCTCTATCTCCATCTTTCCAGATGTGCTTGCCATCTCAATCTGTAATTAAATTAACAAACCTCTACCAGACTCCCACTGAAAAGGATTTAACACAAAAAACCCAACCCACTCACAAGGACAACACAACTAGCTAGGCTTTGATACCACTTGTAAGGAAAGCAAAGGTGTGAAAATACTTTCCTAATGTCAAAACCACAGGGAAGAATGCAATGCAGGACTTTTAATTTTTCAAATTACAATCTAATTAAGACACACATGAAAGATTTACAGAAATAGAGCAAATACTCAAAGACAATGAACAACAGATTTATGTGGGAAACCCTTACGGGAAAAAACCCACCACACCAAACTAAATCTCTTTGTATTATAGTAACAAAATATTACATATAATTCAGAGATACAACTCTCTGGTTATCAATTATAGAAATGCTCTCTCAACAATTCTATTCACTCCTCATTTTTTCCTCAAATTAGAATCGATTTTCTTTTATTTTATCACATTCTGATTTTTCCTTCTGTGCATCCTTATCCGCCAGATCTCCATCGAGGAAATTTTCCATGCCGTTTTAGATTTTTCCCTGCAAGCTATTTTTCTCCAGTGCTCCAATAGTTACAAAAAAACAATTGTCATCAGTTTGAAAATTGCTTCCTCTAATTGGTCCAACAGGATGCCACATAGGATGGTCACACGGTCAATGACGTCCAAAATTTGTTGGCATATCAGTGAGACACTAACAGCATCTCCTCGATGCCACAAAGTATTCACTATCGATTATCGGCTTCAGACCCCAACAGTTGGCAAGAGGATTCTCGTTCGACAAGACTCATACTGAAAACCATAAGTCATATTGAACTCAGAGAGACCATCAGCAAGACATACCGATCTCACCAAGACCTCATATCGAAGTCTTTGAGTTATGCCGTCAAGTGATTTCCATTCAGCATGACAATCGCATTTTAGTGAGACTCATATCAAAGTCAGAAGTCATAGCGATGAGTTACACTATCGGCAAGACACTTTGTTCTCACGAAGAATTCCCATCGACCACTCCATGCTACATCGAAGCCTTACAACTATCAGCAAGACCCCATGGTTTCGGTGAGACGTCATACTGCAAGACACAGCTTCCACCGAATGATCTACCATTTTCGTCGAGATGTCATAGCGAACATCCCAGGTCACCCCCAATGTCACATGCTGTCGGAAAGACTCATGTCTTTCGCTACGACCTTTCTCCGAGCGTCCCAAGTCTTACCAAAGACCATTGGCGTGACTTACCCAATTTTCCAAGACTTCTCAATGAAGTCTTTTGTTACCATGAAGACACCACGAGAACACTCCTGTCAGCGTGACCTAGCGTCATCATTGAGACATCTCCCTGCAACCTATCAAAGCATAATAGTAAGCAACAAGCTATGGATGCTTGGAAAAAATCTATCAAAGCATAATAGTAAGCAACAAGCTATGGTATCATGGTTTTTTTTGGCACAAAAATAATATGATTTTATTTGTAGGTTTTAAATACATATTTTTTGCAATTTTGCTGTTTGAAATGGAAAAAATATGTGGTCATTTTTTCACATTTTTTAATTGTAGGATTCTCATAGTTAGTGAAAAAGGTAGTTTTTATGAAGGAATGGAAAAGATGTGTACAACCTTTGAGTTATACCCAAATTGTGCAATAGCATTGAATCATTTAGCAAACCATTTTTTTCATAGGGAAACATTTTCTTGTGGAACAGTTGGCTAAGACAACTTTTGTTTCAACTAACCACCCTCTTATGAAAGCTAATTCATATTATAATATTGCATGATCTTATCATAGTAAAGGTGATTATGACACCACTGGTTGCTACTACATGGCATCAGTCAAGGAAAGACATAGGCCACATGATTTTGTGGACAGGTTTAATTGAAGCTAGGAGATCTTAAGAGTTCTCTCTCAAATTTTGAAAAGGTTCTGGAGGTCCACCTTGAGAATTGTGAGAGCTTAAAAGTTGTAGGCCATATATATGCTCAACATAGGTAGGCAGAGAAGGCTTTGGAAAATTTAAGAAAGGCAACTCACATAGATCCACATGATGCCCATGCATTTGTCAAGATGGGTGAGTTATTAATATCACTAGACCCTAGTGTAGCCTTAGATTCTCTTAAGATGCCAAAGTATCTTTTGAAGAAGAGCAAAGAATAATTACCCATTTAATTGTTAAAAAACATTAGGGTTCTTCATTTTGAGCATAATGAAATTGAGTTGGATCAACAAAATTTTATGGAGGCATTAGGAAATCATGTTTTTCCTCTACTTAAATCTCTGTGGTTAGTTTTGTGCATTTTTGACTTGTAGGATTCTCACAATTAGTGAAAAAGGTAGTGTTCATGGAGGAATGGAAAATATGCATAGAGCCTTTGAATTATACCTGTACTATGCAATGGAATTCAATCATTTAGCAAACCATTTTCCTCACAAGGAAACATTTTCTTGTGGAATAATTGACTAAGATAGCTCTTGTTTCAAATGACCACCCTCTCATGAAAAATCTCATTCATATTATAATATTGCATGATATTATCATAGTAAAGGTGATTATGAAACAACTGGCCATTACTACATGGCATCAGTCAAGGAAATCCAGAGGCCATAGGATTTTGTGGACATGTTCAATTGAAGCTAGAAGATCTTAAGAGTTCTCTTTGAAATTTTGAAAAGGTTCTAGAGGTCCACCCTAAGAACTATGAGAGCTTAAAAGTTGTAAACCATATCTATGCTCAACAAGGGTAATCATAGAAGGCTTTGGAAATTTTAAGAAAGGAAACTCGCATAGATCCACATGATTCCTATGAATTTATCAAGATGGGTGAGTTATTAATATCATCAGACCCCAATGTAGCCTTAGATTCTCTTAAGACATCAAAGTCTCTTCTAAAGAAGAGCAGAGAAGTACCCATTCAATTATTAAATAACATTGGGGTTCTTCATTTTGAGCATGATGAACTAGAGTTGGCTCAACAAAATTTTATGGAGGCATTAGGAAATGGCATTCAGGTTGAATTCATAAATAAAAGCCCTAGTGCCAATTTTGCATTTTTTCTTGTGCTCTTTAAGGATATGGAATTCTTCCATTGACTAGAAGAAGGTGGTGTTTCACTTGAGTTACCATGGAATAAAGTCACAACACTATTTAATCTTGCTAGGTTGTTTGAATAGCTACATGATACTAAAAAATTAAATCTTTTATACATGTTAATATTGTTCAAGTTTCCTGATTATGTGGATGCATATCTATGTCTTGTAGACATGGCTCAAGCTCAAAATGAGATCCAACTAAACCTAGAATTGATTGGGGATGTACTTAAGGTGGATAAAAACTCATCAAATGCTTTCTCTATGCTTGGAAAAATGGAACTGAAAACAAATGACTAGCTTAAAGCAAAAGAAACAATTAAAGTTGCACAAAGTGAATTAGATGAAAATAATTCTTATGTTGACATTTCACTTGGAAATTGGAATTATTTTACAACTTTTCACAATAAGAGGAGGGATCCAAAGGTGGAGGTACAACATCTTGAGAAGGCTAGAGAACTGTATTGTAAAGTCTTGGCATAGAGACCATAAAATGTTTATGCTCCAAATGGGGCAACCATTATGCTAGCTAAAAGGGGTCAATTTGATATTGCAAAGGAAATTTTTACACAAGTACAACAAGCTATAGTAGGAAAAATGTTTGTTCAGATGCCTGATGTGTGGGTAAATCTAGCACATGTTTACTTTGCACAAGGATAGTTTGCGCTTGCAGTGAAAATGTATCATAATTGTTTGAGGAAATTCTATTTTGGCATTGACACCCAAATTTTATTATATTTAGCTTGAACACATTATGAAGTGAAATAGTGGAAAGATTGTAAAAGAACATTATTAAGAGGAGTAGATTGTAACTATTGTAAGTTACCAATAAAAAAGCTATAGATTTTGTGTTTAATGTAATGAGTGTTTTGAATTACCTCAAAATTCATTGTAGAGGGCATCCCCAAATCTAACTTCATTGTAGAATTCAAATACTTTGCAACAAACACCAAAGTCCTTTCCCACCTTTTCATAATTATCCAGGTCCTCTCCAACCAATCTTTATCGCCCATGCAAGTAGTTGCTATAACTCAAAACGTCTTAGTGTAGTTTGCACGCCTATGCAAGTAGCCTCAGTGTAGTTGTCAAGTTCCAAATTCTAAATGCAAATAATAAATCACACGTAATACACTCCCGCCAATTATTTCCCCAAATATTTTTAAAAATTTTGTCTAATTTTTATTCACATGACTAACTGTTTAGTCATTTTTATTTGTGTGACTAAATAATTTTTAACCCGATGACCAAATTAGTCATTTATTTACTCATTTATAGATGTGTTGGAAAAAATAGTAGAATTTAGTCATTTTTAGTTGTTGTGAATAATTTTTTTAGTCACCTAGTCATTTATTTGCCAAATTCTACTAGTGCCCATGGATCCACACCATACAAGCCATTCCATCCATATTCCATCAATGCATAAAGTTACCCCACAATGGAACTGAATTGACTATCCATTTTGATCCAAATCTATTCCAATATTATAAGTTCTTGCAAAGCAATCATGACCTTTCACAAAATTTCCCTACCAACACCACATCAGCATCTTTATATATTGATCCTTCATTGCTACTTGTGTCTCACACTCCCTTAGAGATCAAGGATAAGATCAAAGACCTTAGAACTTGTGAATATGATCTATAATCCTTCCACATTGAACCCACACCACCATCCACATCATTCCAATATTTTGATGTCCACGATAATCCTATGTTCCTATGTTTGATCATGATATCTATGATAATACATTATTTGATCATGATTTTATGAAGGAAATCCAAGATAATTTCCCTTCCACTCCACCTCATGAGATACCATCCATCTAGATCAAACATCCTAGGTTAGGTTATGTATCTCTTAATGTTACCTCTACTAATCCTTCTTGCCAACTCACTAAGGATGTGCACACTTCCTTTGAAATTAACAATATAAAAAAGGATAGTCACGAAGAATCTATGTAGTGCATCTCCAATCTCTTTCTTGAATTTCATATCCTCGCCATCTTATCCCACTCATCCAATTCATCCATATCCATCCACAAGTGTCATCCCAAAAGAAAAGAAAACATCAATCAAAGTACAAAAATAAAAAATCCTTTATCAAATGGAGATCCAAAAGTAAAAAGCCAATAAAAATCCTCTAGTAAAAATTAAAATTAAAAGCTATTGGAAAACTCAAAAGTTAAAGTAAAAAATAAATAAAAGAAAAAAATGATCTCTTATCATATCCTTTCATCCAAAATAACTGGGGGCATGTATCAAAGAAAAATATCAAGAAATGAGCTTATTGATCCTAAGTCTTCATCCTCATCATTTTCACACAACCCCTACACCTTACCAAATCCACCCATATACATGCATGCCCATCTCATCATTCCATCCCCCTTGGTGTTATCTCTTGAAAAAACTTTGATGACTACCCCTTGATGTGATTTAATCTAATGTTTTCCCAAACTCCTTTCCATGTGAAGCATGATAAGCATTGTAGTGTGCATGTTAGGGATCATACCTTAGCTCCCTCCATTTTCCACATAAAGCATCCTCCATCATCTATCTCGTACCATCCATACCCATCCATACAACTTCATCATACATCTATTAAAGAGTGTCCACCATGATTGTAACATCATCAAGCCTCATAAATCTAAAAAGTCCAAAAAAAATAGAAAATCCAAAAATCTAAAAAATAAAAAAGTTACAAAAAATAGTAAAGAGAAATAATCCGTCATGGAAAGGTGAAAACCACTTCAATGATCCCTTGAATAAGTACCATGGTGGAAATCTAGAAACAAATGTCATGGCTAGCAGTCTCTTATCCACCATATCTTAGGATGTGATCTTGTTTGCTATCATTTCCTTCCATATCATAATAAACTATTGCCCATATCCTTCCATCCATCCATAATAAACCTATGATGTCTTTTCTTTGATCCTTGATTAAGTGTCATCCCTTATCCATCATCAATGATCTTTCCACATGCTTTCCCATGCGTTTGATGTAGAAGTTATATCTAAATTATGTCATAGATTTGATCTTGTATATCGTTAGTTTCCTCTCACTTTGGCCTTCAAGTATCATGCATTTCAAGTCCAGTCTTCATCCATAATAAATCAAACATAGACCCATCCCATCTCTTATCATATCCATCCCATCTCAAACATAATAAATAATTCATCATCCTTTCACTCCAACCATAAAATATATCATAATCTTGAGCTCCTTAGACTTGACATTCAATCAATCCAAATATTGCATCCAAGATATCAATCCTTAATCGAAATAATATCATAATCCTAGCTGTTAAACATCAACTAATCATCTTATCCTTTTGTTGATCAATCAATCAATCAATCAATCAATCAATCAATCATCATCATCCTTATCAAATCCTTTCTTAAGTGATTATCCAAGCTTGAGTAAGAAAATAAAATCCTTTCTTAGGTGATTATCCAAGCCTAATCAAAAGAAAATTAATCATCATTATTATCATCTAATCTTTGGCAAGAGATATGTTGGTTGCATGGATTTTTTGCAAGGAGTCTTTTATTTTTATTTATCTTTTGATCATTATAATTTTACCCATGATTATGCCCACTTACAACCACCATGATCTATATATAGATCTTGGTGTGTCAAACTAGTGTATAATGGGTGACGGTCTTGTTTTTCGTGCTTGTCATTGTTTGAGTCTCAAGTCCATGCAAAGGTTAACCTTTTACCCTAGTTCTTCATATCTTGGTGCATAATTGCCTTTACTATATCAAATCTTCATATTTATCAATACATATTGGAATAACCTATCCATCATCATTAAATTCTCCTTCCTTTTCATCACCATCATCAAATTCCCTTTCCTTTTCATCTCCTTCCCCCTCTTTCATCTTCCAATTCATCTGCTTCATGATCCTAATCCCTCATTGATCCCTTACATTTCAAGAGAACACTCGTGTTCTCCTAACCTGTATGTCCTCTTGAGGGGAATCTTATTACCCAATTATCAATCTTTCCTTCTTCATCCTTTTCCATGCTTCCATTTATTGGGGCATCATCTTTGATCCCTATCCTCTTTCATCCACTATGTTTTAAACTTCTTTGATACAACACCACTTCACGATGTCATATCAAATAGGGGTAAAATGTAGAAACCTAAAATTTGACTACACCCAACCACACCTAATTTTAGCCTATCCTTGGCCATTAATTGAATAAATATCTATTATTTATTTATTCCCATATTTATCACAATCCTTTAATAAAATAAACATTTATTATTTATTTAATTATTATCCCTTCATCATGATCCCATTAATTAAATAAATACTATTTAATTAATTAATTATCTTTTATCCTCTATACTTTCCCATCTAATCCTAGCCCTTTATCTTGTTCACATGGATCATAATCTAAATTTTTCCTCATGTGAAAAATTTCCCCGTTACATGTCTAACTAACTCCTTGTCTAGATTCATTAAACCTAGACGCCTATCCAAAATTCAAACTATCTTTTCATTTTATCCACTCACCTCATTTAACCTCTAAATCCTAGCCATTTCCATAAGTATTTTTTCTTTATACCTATCCTAAGCTTAGATCCTATCCATCATGCGAAACTTATCATATGATTGCATCCTTGATCCAAACCCTAATCCTCAATCAATATTATCCATCCATCATCAATCATTTCTAGTAATTGATTTTACCTCTTCAAGACTCTATATCTAGATGCTCTCATCCTTCATTTTTTAAGTCTCATTGAGCTATCATACCTACATGCTATCAAAATCTGTATTGAATCAAGCTTATCAATCATCACTATTGAACCATATCAAGGTTATGCTAGAGCATTGAGAAATCCACATATCAACATCAAAGAGGAAATCAAATGGAATAAAGGGTGCACTCCATTTCTTCTCATCAATGAGAGAAAAAAATATTCTAAGTGAAGGTATTGTGCTTTGTATTTCTTTTATCTTCCTTTATTCATATTCAATATTTTCCAACCATCTTTAGTTATGTTGTCATGGAGAGTTTGGTATCACAGTTCAATGGGAGTTTTGGGTGATGATGTGGATTCAACATTTGATGGTGAATAATCTTCCATGCAAGAGATGGTTATCTTCATGTGGTTTGAAGATGTTGTCTTGGTTAGCCATGAAGGAATCTTTAGTATTTCATTGAGGTATTATGATTTGTTATTTGACATGTGATCCTTGTTTGAAAAGATGGTTTTTTTATTATGTCACGATATCCTCTTTTTGGTACACATTAGAGTTTTTGCACAATACAGGTACATGATATTTTTTTTGGAGAATATGATCTTTTGAGGAGATGTGAGATCATGATGTCATGATTATGCTCTTGATTCATGATTATGGCTTTGAATTTGATCTTGGTTTGTTTTCTTGGTATTGCGTACAATGATGTAGAACAGGGGTAATCAAACTCAAAACAACCTCAAACAACCAATCTTTCAAATCTTCAAACATCAAATGATGGGTTTTGCTTCACAAACCCTCATTCCTTCTTCTAGCCTTTCAAACATAATTTGTAGGGTAAAAATGGCATTTAAAATGTGAGAATATTTCTAGATATCCTTTTTTCCAATTGTCAACATATCCAAAATTCAGGTGGGGTCACTTTGTATGGAGGGCTCCAAATTTTGACTGTCCTCGCTCAAATTAGGCCTAATGACTTAAATAGGCTTGGTAGCAGCAAGGATTATGAATTCTAGGCTCTATAATTTCACTCCAATGCTTCAAAAATGTCATCTAGGGCCTGAAACAACTGCTTCCAACTCTTGGATCATTCCCCAATTGCAACTAACAAATTTGAAGATATCAACCTCTTCAGTGTTCCTCCACAAGTGAAAACCTCATCTCTTGCATCTGTAACCTAGGAAACTTAAAGAGAACATCTACACCTTCCATTCCACCAAGTTTTAGGAGTGTTCACTAGGTGGAATGGAGTTTATTACATTGTGTTTACTCATTGGTTACCCTAATTAGGATTTCAACTAGTCTACAAAAAAATGATCACAACTCACTCAGAACACAATGAAATGACTTGCCACCACCACCAAACAAAAGTAGATTTAATACTCTATCAACTGAAATTGAATTTAGACTATGGAAGGATCGTACATATCCGTACAAGTCAATGTAGAAGAAAAATGGCATTCATAAATGCAAAAAAACAAAGATCCTTTATTGCTCCAACTTCCAAATTTCAACAACCAACCTTTGTGTTGACCATACAAGGAATTAAAAAAAATTTCCCATCATTCCCCAATGGTTCATAACCATATTTAAAATTATAAACTAACTAAACACCATTATGAGCACTTTTTACAAAAAAATGCAAAAGTTGCTTTTACAACATTTGTGCAACTTCGACAATTTCTTACATCTAGACCTTAACTCACCCCTAATGACTCAAAACCAACTCAAACACATATGACATGGTCTTAGAGCACCTTATTAAATTCAAACAACTCAAACAAAATAAAAGATCAACTTTTGACCCCCCTTGGGGCATGAAGACCTAGGTGCCCCTACACAATACTCCCATGGAAGAAAAGATTCAAGTTCCACTTGAATGGATGGTAGCAACAGGAGAACCATGCTTTAAATCTCTTGTCTAATGTATTTTAAATCCCTACATATTGTCTTCTTTGAAACAATTCCATGCTTGCTTCACCTTCACTTTAGGTCTCTTGAACACTTGGCAAAAGTATTTGAACTTGTCAAAAGAATCCTGTCCCCCATGTACACCTCTAAATACTTATTTCAATAGTGCCTTAACAACTAAAATAGTAGCTCTATGTTGTATATGTGAAGCATCAAACACAAGTTGTATGTTTTATTTGAATTGAAGGGACTAAAACCTACTTGCAACTGTTGATAACCCTTGACAAAACATATAACAATTATAGAGACCATGTTGAAATTCACCTTCTAGAGGTACCTCATGCAATGACAATTGAAATTGATCAATCCTCCTCGTAGATTTTTCATAATCTTCCTCCAACACTTGGATGAAAACAATGGTAAAATTGTCCTCTGAAACTACTTGTTGAGCACCATCACCAACTATGTCTTCTTTGCCTTGCTTCTCACACTCTCTTAGTGACCCTTTCAACATGGCAACATCTGACTAAAGTAGCTTGGTATGCAAATCCAATGGTAACTTGATCTTCCCCATCTAAAGCCCTCTCTACTGTCCTAATAGAAAATATAAAGCTCCTTGGATCCCCAAACTAAAATGGCATATGGCTCACATGGTGAACTAAATGGAAAGCTTTGTCCTTGCAGCCTAACAACTAAAAATATGAACCCTGCATCATGTTTACCAAGAACTCACCTTGCTCAACTTGCACATTAGACTCAAATTCACTCTCTTCAAACAATTGTAAATGATTGATCCTTTGAGTTGGGAATAAGGAATGTGAAAACTCATCCACAACTATGTCTACATTATCCTTCAATATGCTTTGGATCTTCCATGGAAAATCATAAATTCAACTACTATCATGACAGTTCGAGGTCTGATCATGATTCCAAAATCCACCTTTTCCTCTTTCATGGGACTTAAGAACTTTTTTTGACTCATTAACATCATCTTGGACCCCACTTTTGGATCTTTATCTTCCTTCTCTATGATTTGCACAAACTCCTTTTCACTCACCAACATAGCACTAGAACCCATTTGTGATTCTTTACTTTCCTCCTTTAATGGTGTAAGGGTGTAGGAAACTCCATCTTTCTTTATAACATATATATTTTTCCTACCATCATGCTTAACATTCCTATCATATTGTCAAGGCCTCCCCAAAAGCAAATGGAAAACATTGATTGGTATTATATCACATAAGATCCTATCCTTGTAATCCCCTATGTGAAAATCTACCCAATTTTGTTCATTCACAACTACTTGTTGTCCCTTGTTCAATCAAGACACCTTGTGAGGAGTAGCATGAGGAATCCTTTGTAATTTCAACTTCTCAACCATTTTAAGAGAAACCAATTTTTTTGTACTACTAGAATCAATAACAACCTTGCAACATGTGCATTTTTTGCACACACGCCCCACTGAAAGTAGGGACCCTCTTTTGCTTTCGCTTTTGTGCTTTTGGCCCTTTGATTTTGAGGAGTTGCATGTTGAAAATTTCCTTGGCATGTGCTTAATATGTTTATCTTGCTTTCCCAAGTGTTTTCGCCAAGTTGCATTTTGAAAATCTTATGTTTCTGGCCAAATCTGGGTTTTCACCCAGGTTCAGGATTTTCTGGTCCATTCGAATTTTCCCAGATTTCATTCTAACTTTGGTTTTATGCTGCAGTTTGGATTTTTGTACCAGTTTGGGATTTTCCAGTCCCTTCAAATTTTCCCGGATTGCATTCAAAAGCTGGTAGGTCGGTTTCAACGCTACTGTTCAGGATTTTGGGGCCTTCGTGGAATTCCGCCTGGGATAGATTTTTCCAAATTTTCGTCTGGCTATCGAGTTTCTGAGTTTGGTTGATCTTTTGAGCTTTATGCCATTTTTCTTTATCATTGGCATTCTCTTGAGTTTTGATGTTCAATCTTGTTGTGTTTTAAATGTTATAATCTTTTTTGGAGTTTGAATTCCTATGAGTTTGAGAATTTCATGGCTTGCCCTATGCATTCATTGTTAAAATCTAGGGTTTCATGCTTAGGGCGTTGCCATTTCATCTTGATTTTCTTTCACTTGAACCTAGTTTGTTCAAGGAAGATTTGTTGAAGGTTCTGAGTTAACTGGTTCCATGCCTAGTTCCTCAAATTTGTGACCTTTGGTAAATTTGAGTGCGAATTCGTATTGGATTGCCATTGTTCGGGTTTTCTCCTAGTTTTGGGACTTTTCGGTTTGGCCGAATTTTCCCAGATTTTTTGGGAAGCCTGTTGAAACTTGAAAATTAGGTAAAATGAATGATCTTAATGATAAATTCTTGTCTTTCCATGCTGTTGATTGATAAATTACATGGTTATTTGTAGTTCTGCATTCTGATGATTTAATGGTGGATTTTGTGCCTTCTTCGCTAGAATTCGCATGGGTTGGATTTTTTCGGAATTTCCTTCCTGGCCTGGATTCTGTAGCTGGCTCAAAATCCTAGATCATGTTGTTTGTGATTGCTCAGTGTTTCTGGGTTGATTTCGATTTGTGTTTGAGCTTATTTGGATTACAACTACATTGCTAATGATATACTAATCTTGATCTTCATGTTTTAATGGTGTTATAATGAATACTTATGTTGGTTTTTGCTGAGTGCAGGTTGAGTCCAGCGTGGTTGATTGGAATTCTAGAAATGAAATTTAATGAAGAAATTCAAAATTCTGGTTGCTCCACCCCTTGGCTGACTTGGAGAGGGTAGTTAATTTGGTGTTGCATTGAAACTTGTTCCTTGGTTCGAATTATGTTGAGGATCCTAGGCCAACCTGGGATTGAGTTCAAGTATTTAATGTCAATTTATTTTATTTTGAATTCTCCTTGGCCGACTTGTTTTGGCTATTTTATTATTGTAAACCCTTTCTTGGGCCGACATGCTCTGGGGGTTCTTTATAAATTGGGCACTTTGCCTCATTTGTAACATATAGATAGATACACAAATAGCTAGTTTGATACAAGTGAATTTAGTAGTAGAGAAAAAGTAGAAGTTAGTCAATTTCTGAGCAAGTGCTGTAACAGAACATTGGAATTGTTGCTAAAATCTAGTGATTCAATACAATTGTAGACATTGTGATTTTCTGGTGATCTCTTTTGTGTTGAATCATCTTGCATGGTTCTTATGATTATATCTTTCAAATTTCTCAAGGTTATTAGATTTAGATTTAGATCTAATTCAATGATCATGATTTAATGTTTGAAGTGTTGCAGCAATCCCTGGTCCATACTTTTTGCAGCTAGCTGATTGTTAGTTGCTTTGCAAAGTTAGCCTATAATTTATATTCATTGAGCTTAGTTCAATTGTGAAGTTTATTCATTTCAATTGCAATTGGGTTGTCTTGGATGAATGTTCATGATCTAAAAATCTTAATACCTTAGAAGATTGCACTGTTTCTATGAGATTGTAGATTTGTCTTGGTCAAGTAGGAATTAGTTTATGAGGGATTGGTCTATTTCAAGTATTTCATCATTTGCATTGTTAATCTTAGGAGTAGTTAAATTTAGATATTTCTTTGAAACCCTAACCTTTTTTTATTTCTTTATCATTTGAATTAGATTTAGGATTGAAGTATCATCACATTGCCAGATCTAATAAATTCAAGATTTAGTTTTTTCTTGTAGTAAGGTCCCTTTGTGATTACTGACATTTTCACATTTATCACTGAGTTGTTTATGCATTGTCAAGACTTGACATTAGAGACCATGGGGTTATCTCTTGAGGCTTATTGATAGTGATTTACCTTTCAAGAGAGATAGGATTTCATATTCTGTCTGAGTTGTTGCTGTGCAGTAAACATCATCAAAAGATTGGTGCTAGGAGGGCCTGAATAAGCTAAGTTGGATAAGTTTCTGTACGCGATTTCTCCTGAAAGATTCAGAACAAGAACTAGATCTACTCTAGGAGAAGAGGAATTTTAAGAATTTTCAGTCCCTACTAGGTCAAGAAGGACCAGTACAAAGGGAGAATCATCATCTGCTCAACCACCTCCATCATCTCCATCAAGTTCACCTTCACTTGAGTCTACAAACATTCCCATTCCACAACCTCAACTAGTCATAAATCAACCATTACCACCCCCACCTCCACCAATGGCTTTCCTAGCTAATAACCCATCGATTTTCGCCAATTACAATGTCATGCCCAAGAACCTTGAGCACTTTTGTTCAAAGTTCCATGTTAATGATCCCAATAGAACTACTGAGGAACACATTAGGATCTTTCAGACTAGCCTTAAGGATAAAGGAATGAATCATGAGGATGTAGCATGTAGGCTCTTTCCTTATTCCTTAGGAGAAGATGCATTCTATTGGTATAATCATTTGCTTGTCGGGTCTATCCAACATTGGACTGAGCTTAAGACTGCATTTCTGCAAAAGTTTAGGATTCCCATTAGTTCTAATGAGCTCTATCACCAGTTCACTAATGTTAAGAGAGAAGTCAATGAGATTATAAGGTCCTTTAACAATAGGTTTCATTGTGCCTATACCCAACTGCAGGCCCCCTATGCTATTGATGATGCCACTGCTTTAGAAGTCTATTATGAGGGACTTGATAGTCTAAAAAATACCTTCCTGAAATGGAGAAATAATCCTCCTAATACCCTACTTGATGCATATTCTGAAGCTGTAAAGGTTAGCACTGCCCTAAGACAACATTTGTTTGGACCTCTACCATCATTAGGACCCACTGCTCACCCTAGACAAGTCCTAGCTCTCAACCAGGCTGTCACTAACCATACTCCCATCATGAATCTGGTTCCTCAGTTGCCTATGGTCCCTCACCCAGGGCCTCTAGTGAATCAAATGCCACCTACAGTCAGTTATCCCCAACAAAATGTGAATCAACCTCTTCATCCACAATCTCATACTAGCTAACCCCATATCTACAAAATTTTGAAGTTTTAAACCAGTCATTAAGTACCAGCACTATAGCAGGATATTCCTAGAATAATGTGAACCAACCTCCTTATAGAAGTCCAGACAAGGAGATAATGGATGAATTGTCTGAACAAGTGAAGAAGCTGAATATGGAGGTGACTTACTTGAGGAACCAGAACAGTCAGTTGCAAGCTACTCAAAGAAATATGCAATCCAATCAGAGGAAAGAAAATTGAGAGAATTAACAAGGACAACACTTTGATAAAGGGCAACATCCTGAAAGAGGATATAACCATGAAAAAAGATACATCAATGAAAGAGGATACAACAATGATTGAGGATATAGTAATGACAGGGGATATAATCATAACAAAGGACAAAATTATGATAAAGGACAATCCTCAGGCTAGAACTTTGATAGAGGTCAAGCTAGTGGACAAGGTTTTGACAGGAGATAGCCACCAGGACAAAATAGGACTTGGAATACAAGGCCTAACAATGGAGGAGTCCCTACCCCATTGGATCAACCAGTCAATCAGCCAATCAGTTAGGAGAAGCCTCCTAGTGGTGTCTATTTAGTTGAAGTTGCTTTATCAGGATGGTGTAGACTCCACAAAACAAGTCAACATTTTGAGTTAGATTGTCAAGAGTTCCAGATGACAGCTTCAATCTTCCAGTATGAAGTGGAGAAAAATTCAAGTAGTTAGGAGATGGTGCCATCCACGCCCTCTGATTCATTAGTGTTGGTCCTAAATCATGCTCCTTTTCCACATAGCAAAGACAATGTGCCTGAAGAAGAATCGAGCCAGCTCAAATAATAGGTAGATCAGGTATGTAATGGAGATGAAATTTCATAGTTGTTTGATGAAAATCTAGTAAATGACAATGGCCCCCTGGATGAAGAAGAAGCTTATGTTGAGGAGGTGCATGTTGTGCAATTTTTCGCACACACACTTCGCTAAAGGCAGGGACCCTCTTTTGCTTCAGTTTTGGTGTTTTGGCCCTTTCATTTTGAGGTTTTGTCCTATTTAGGCATATGATTAAATGTTTAGTTTTGATTTCCTAAGTGTTTCCCTAGGTTATTCATTGAAAATCCTAAGTTTTGGATAAAGTTCGGGTTTTTACCCTGATTCAGGATTTTCCTCCCTGGATGGATTTTCCCAGATCCCGCTTGGATTCCAATTTTGCCCTGTCGTTTGGGCATTCTTGCTCTTCGTGGATTTCTGCATGGGCTGGATTTTCCCAGATTCTGCCTTTTTGTCAGATTCCTGGGTTCTCTGACTGTCTTATTGATTGCATTAATGGTTCCGTGTGTGCTTTGAAGGATGTATTTTTACTTGATTTCTAGGATCTTTTATGCCATCATGCTTATTGTTTGCCATCATTTAAGTTGAGGACTACATCCTTAGAGCTGGTTCTTTAGGCTTTTGATTTGATTTGGGACATTTGGGCTTGAATTGATCCTTTAGTGGCGATTTCTTGTGCATTCCTGCATCTGTCTTTGTGGACACCATTGAGCTTTGCGTTTGCTATTTCTGGGATTGACTCCCGCTTCACAATGGTATGTTTTTATTGCCCTACTCTTGATTGAGAATCATGGACAATGTTTTTATGTTATGAGATCTTGTGGGATTTGAATTCCTACATATTTGATCATTTCATGCTAGGGTTGTTCAACATTGTGTTATTTGTCATCCCCTAGGTGAGTCTATCTGCATTTTGATGAATCTTTCCTAAGAGTAATTAGTGAACCCTAGTAATGACTTAGCGGTTGAAATGATTGAATTTTGAGCTTCCCTGTGTGTTAATGGTGGATGCATAGGGTTTAAACCTAGGGCATTGCCATTCATCTTTAACTTTCTCTCAAACGAGCTTAGAATGCAAAGAAAACCTATGACTAGTCTGTGCCTGACTTGCCCTAAGATTTAAATTTTGGAATTCTTGGTTGATTTGGTGTTTGGGTAAAATCATGACTCCATGCTACAATCCAGGATAATCCATCCCTTCCGGATTTTCTTCACCGTGACCCTTCAAAGTCGGGGATATGTCATAGCGATCAACCTGTATCTCACCGAGAAACCTTCTTAGGTTCATATTTGATCGCCATGACAATATCATTTCTCACACTGATAAAGTCTTCTATGTTCTGTCAACAAGAGGTCATAGCAGGCTCCATTGGTCATACCAATGTTCTTCTCCATCGCTAGGACTTTCATCCTTCGGTGAGACCTTTCACTGAATGCATTTTGCTCTCATCGAGCTCCCTTCAAAGTCAGGGAGACTCTGCTTGGTTGGTGAGACCTTTCTTCGAGCTCACAACTCTTACCGATATCCTTTGCTTTCGTTGAGACTACCGGTAGTCGTCGAGACTTCATGGCGAAGCCTTCCTTTTTTGGTGAGCTTAGATCTTCTTTCAGGGAGACCACATGTTGTTGGCCAGAGGTTATGCCAATGAGACTCCTCATCAACAAAACATTCCACAGTTGATAGGACCTTTGGCCGAATTCAAAACCTATCACCGAAACATCCATTTGGTTTGATAAGGCTCCCCTTAGTCAGTGGGATGTTACATCAAAACCACCTAATTTTAGAAAAACTTCATCCGATGACATTGCAACTTCGCTAAGACCTCATATTGAAAAACTTTAGTCTGGCCAAAGTGTTTTCTTGGACCCCGAAAGTCGGTGAGACAAAGGAATTCTCCAAGACCTTACCTCAACTACCCTTTGGTCATATCGATATGTTTTCTATATCACCGGTCGGCAAGACATGCCCCACTCAGTGTGAGCTTATTCTGAATAAAATTTGTTTGATCGAAGTGCATGCTTTTGCGCCGATTGGTTCGGAGTTTTTCTCTATCTGCGAAATTCTGTCGAGTCTGGATTTCTCTGAAATCTGGTATCTCTCTAATTTTCTGAAGTCTCCTATCTGGCTTGTTCTTCGCAAGAATCCGTCCCTCATGGATTTTCCCGAAATCTGGTGAAATATAAAGGAACATGAGATAATTGGATTTGTTTATGCTTTACAATACATTTAATGATTATTTCATGTCATATTTTGATTTCCCATGTGATTTATTAATTGATGATGATTAGGTTTAATGGTTAATTAGGTGTTTCCTGGTTATTTCGTTGGAATATGATCGGTCTGGAATTTCCCAAAATTCCTCTCTGGCTTAGATTCCACGGATGGTCTTGAAACCCAAAATTTGTTGTGATTGTTTCATATGAAATTTAATAACACTCTGGCTATATGAGATTCATTCTAATGATGTATTGATGAATTAACCTTGCTTTCCTATGGTTTTTATTGTGATTTTCTTGATGAATGCAGGTTGAATCTAGCAAGGTAGTAGAGGGATCCTCAATTTCTGAGGCAGAGAAGATTAAGATGAACGTCAAGAGTAAGGTCCCTGAAAGTAAGATCACATCAATTTGGTCAGAGGTGACTAATACAAACATTGGAAAATGGGACTATGAGGAGTTCAAAGAAAGAATGGTGGCTGGAGATCTTCCTTTGGTGGCTAGAAGGATGAAGGAGTTAGGTTTGGCACATGTGGCCAGTTTCCCTTCAATGGTGCAGTGTTATGAGCTTATCCTTGAGTGTGCCAGAATTACGACCAGGGTACACAAAAGATCATCAGTCCTCAAGGGAGGGTGATAGCAAACCTCAACCCTATCTCTATTGCTTAGACATTTGATATGCCAGACAGATCTCACGGGGTGGCATTCGACATGGGGTCTGCCAAGGAATTCTATGAGGAGCAAACTATTAAATCTCAGCAATTCATCAACTCTTGGTTGGAAAAGCCTAAGTCACACTATTCCAAACTGCCCAAGCTATTTAGGGAAAAATTCAAGTACTATAATGCTATTACATTACTCAATAGGGTGGTTGGATTGAGGAATGCAAGAGTGTTTGAGAATTAGATGTGCCATGCCATTGTGAGGATGGAGCAAGAATTGATTGATTATCATTGGGCTGGTTTGATTAGTAGAATACTCCATGAACAGTTATCCAATGTGTTGCAGACCAATACTTTCACAATGACTTCATATCTGGTCTATGCACTTGCAAGATTCCATCCCTACAAAGGACTGGATACAAAGGGAATTTTTGGATAGGATGTTATTTATGAAGTTTTCCCTCAATTGCATTTGGGAAGTTCAAACTATAGGAGGGAAAATGACCAATTTACCATGTATATCACCAAAATGCTTCAGGAAGTAGAGCATGTCAGGATTTCAGACCTAGCAAAGGAGCTCATCAAGAAGTATGGAGCTTGGTTTATACAATTCCCAACTTTCTCCTACATCCGGATTGATGGCTGCCAAAGGGCCCCATACAGACTTCCAAGGTATCCCACTGATCATATTATATTGTTGGAAGTAACTAGATAGATTTGTGACTTTGATGCTATTGTGAAGAAAGACAAACACAAGACAGGATTTGGTGGGGATTTTCCCCTAAGGATTGGCACTGGAGAAGCATGTCCTTCCATTACTTCTACCTAGGCTTTAGAGGAAGAAATGAGTACCCTCATTCTATCTTTTCATTCTAGGAGATCAAGGTTTGATATCACAAGCGAAGCTCAAAAGAAGGCCAATAGAGAATTTAGCCATAGGGTTAATTTGGAAGACTATTGGGCCAATTGTAGTGATAAGTATGAGGTTAGAAAGAGGAAATTTTCTTGGCTTCCAGTGGATGTGGTCTATTTGTATAATGTAAGGGAAGTTCTTGATCAATTGGAGGATGATGGGAATTTAATTCAAGATCATGCCTATGAAACAATAAAGGATAGGCAATTGGTGATGTAGACTGGTTAGAGGAGGAGAAAACATAACTGAAACAGTTGATGGATCCAGTTATCAAAGTTACCAAGATGTGGCTCAAGCATACGATATGGGAATTGGAGAATAAGGGATTGAAATGCACATACAACCTGATGGGAGATTTGGACCCCCACTCCACCTCTAAAAAATCCATAGAACAGGAAGATCCTAAAGGTAAAGGAAAGCTTGATTCTCTTGTCAAAATTAAATTTAAAGGTGTTCAAGGAAAAGAGGTCCAAGGGACTAAAAATTAGAGAAGGTCGAAGGCTAAGAAGAGGACAAGAACTAAAAAATTTGGCTAAGAGGAGATTGAAGAACAAAACCCTAAAGTTGATGCTCCTGTGCCTAAGAAGAAAAGAATTGTCAAATTATCAGAGAAAGCAAGCTCTAAGGTAGCAGAAGAAGAAATTCCCCCACTAGTGGTGAATGTAGAAAGTTTAGAGGAGAAGGCCAAAGTGTATACGAGGAGGTCTGGGACTCCTCCTAATGGTAGTGTACTTAAGGCTGACCTCCCTCCAATTGTTTCTCATGATGTGCAACATGATAATGTTCCTTCCACTCATGAAACTCAAAGTGAACTAGGTGAGGAGGAAAATGTTGAGGATCATCTAGATACTGAGGGAGAGGAGTTCCATGAAGGTGAACTTTACAATGGAGAGGCCAAAATTGAAAAGGTAATGCAATCTCCCTTGGTTTCATATGCAGGGTCGCCGGTCACAAATGAAGAAGTTGAATCTCCTCCAAGAGAAGAAGAGGTAGAGAAGATCCCATCACCTAAACATGAGGAAGAACACATCAAAGAGAAAAGGAGTAGGGATGAGACTCCTGAGAAATAGAATTTGTGAGAAGAGATACCAGGAGATCAACAAGAAGGAGTAGGATAGAGCCAGGTGCAATTATAGTCCAGTGTCCCTGAATGGCTGGACAAAGAAATAAAAAGAAAATAGGTAGTAGTGGAGGACACACCACCGAATTGGGATGAGCTCCTAGCTAAGATTGGAAAAGCAAAAGGTAAACAGAAGGCTAGAGTGATCTCAAAGGTTGAAAGAGATGAGGCACATGAAAAATTTGTTCATATTGCCACCCATACTCCAGATAAAAATAGAGATGATGTGATTGGAAAGGATTACAATATTCAGACTTTCAATCTAGGGCCTACATCAGTCGATCAGGACATTAAAGATTATGAGGACTCTAGTGTAGTTATTGTAAGTAGATTGAAGAAAGAAATGAAGACCAAGTAGGAACTAAAGAAAGAAAATGAAAATCTTAGGAAATGCTTGGAGGAATTAATGAAGCCCCTATAGTCCATTAAACCTTCTTCCTCTGTTGCAAATCCTCTACCTCAAGAGACCATTATTGAGCTAGAAAAGATGAAAGCTTCCACCCTTGCCACTACGAATTGGTTGAAAGGGGTGCAAATAAAGGGTGATGAAGCTATTAAAGAAATCCTATCAATAGGGAAGGATGCTGCAAGGATGATGGATTGGATGAAGCAGGTGTTAGCACAAGATAAAGAAGATACAGACCCACTACTGCAAAAAACCAAGACTATCATGGAATACACCAAGGATAAATTAGTAGGTGATGGAATTCTTTGTTCCTCTAGGTCTACTAAACCTTGGGAGTGGTTTGAGGCATTGCAGATTAGATAGAAAGTGCTGAGGAAGATTTATAAACAAAGGAAGCAGATTGATGATACCCTAGCCGGTGTTTATAATGGCTCCATGGCCTTCTTTGAAATCATGATGGGGCAAAGGAAGATTGCTTCCAAATATTTGAGTCTGGAACAGTTGAGAAATTGGTGGCAGGATGTTTACACACCACTTGATGATGATTTTGTTTCTGAGCACCTGTTGGATGATGCAGCCACCTACCTTGTAGTTATTGACAAATACCTAATGTATAAAGGTGGATTGGGATAAGTCAGTCAAATGGTCAAGAGAAGAGATTACGTCTATTGAAAATTGACTTAGGGTTTTTCCTTTGCCACCGGTGGCTGACTTAGATGGGATGCTCTTGAGAGTTCATGAAGCATTGCGTCAAAAAATAGATGATAGGGAATTGAGTTAATGATAGGCTGCAACGTGATTTGTGCTTCCCTATTATCTTCCCATGCTTTGTTCTAAACTGCATTGCAGATCCCAGGCCGACTTGGATGGAACGTGCATTTAATGTTTGTTTGACCTATCTTGAGCTTCCTTCGGTCGAGTTGTGCCATTAATGTTGTGAACTCTTGCTGGGCTGACAGGTTTCTGGGTGGATTTCTATAAATGTGGCATTTCACCTCTCTTGTAAAGGGTTACAAAGTTAGTCTAAAAGGAGTTAGAAGATAGAAGTAGAATAGAGCAGAATAGTTAATTAAGTAGAGCTAGGGTTAGTGAATAGTGGTTCTCAAGCAAATATTGTAACAGAAAGTTGGAATTGTTGCTACAGTGGACAATTTGAATGCAAGAAACGACATTGTGATTTGGTGCCACACTTGTATTCTCTTGTCTTGCATGGTTCTTGTTATTCCATCTTTAAAATTGCTTTGAGTTGGTTAATATTTAGATTAGATTTGATTTAATAATGTTTGTGATTCGATACTTGAATGTTGCAGCAACCCCTCAGTCCATACTTTTTGCAACCAACTAATTGTTAGTTGCTTTGCAAAGTTAGCCTGGACTTCATATTCAATGTACTTAGTTTGATTGTGAGGATTTTTTCATTTCAATGGCAATAGGGTTGCTTGAATGAATTTTCATGATTTGAAAATCCTAACACCTTAGAAGATTGCACTATTTCTACAAGATTGTAGATTTATCTAGGTCAAGTAGATATTAGTTTTGAGGGATTGGTCCATTTCGAGTGTTGGGTATTTTCATTTTTAATCTTCGGTTTAGTATTAAGTTTAGAAATCTCTTTGAAACCCTTATCTTTTGCTATTTCTTTGGTTATTGGGTCATATTTTTGAATTAAAGTATCATCATATTGTTAGATCTGATAAGTTGAGATTCAGTATTTTGCTTGTATTAAGGTCTCTTTGTGATTACCAAAATTTTCACATTTATCACTGAGTTGTTTATGCATCATCAAGACCTGACATTAGAGACCTTGGGGTTATCTCTTGAGGCTTGCTGATAGAGATTTACCTTTCAAGAGAGATAGGATTCTATATTCTATCTGAGTTATTGCTATGCAGAAAACACCATCAATAGTGCAGACTTTCCAAAGGCCTATTAAGAAGTATGATTTGAGAGACATGCCACATAGACATACACCGACTAGAGGTCCCTTCACCACCTCCATTCCACCGAACAACTTCACCACTCCTCCAAATCCTAATTCCAACAATAATCCATCATGTACTCATGTGTCTAAGCGGTATCTATCAAAGGAAGGACAATCACAGATCAACATGTCAAAAGGAAGGAGTATTGAAGCAAGCAAAGACAGGGTGGTGGACTATCCAAAGGAGGCTCCTGCTGATCTAAGTGAAGAACAATTGGCTATATATGTTGCAGAAGAACTCAAGAAACTAAAG
Source organism: Sequoia sempervirens (assembly GCA_007258455.2). Lineage (NCBI taxonomy): Eukaryota > Viridiplantae > Streptophyta > Pinopsida > Cupressales > Cupressaceae > Sequoia > Sequoia sempervirens. The sequence goes on from VDFB02339688.1 coordinate 37,127, forward strand.
GTAAGTCTCTCTGTATTTGAGTTATTGAGGGTTCCAACCATTAGGAATGCAGTCCTAGGAGCTTTTAATGCAAGTTCCATATCACAAGATAGATCAGTTAGCTCTCAAACAGTAGGAAGGAAAAATCAGACTCATAATCAAGTTCATGTGCCTCTTGGGGATAAGGGAAAAGAGAAAGATAAAACTTAGGTTGCTCAAGTAGATACTCCCTTAACTCTATTTCAAGGGAAAACAAAGACTCTTCCATTCCTAATTTTTTTCTGCATATTTGGTAAGAACTTGCACAATTGCTTGTTAGATTCTGGTGCTTCCACCAATGTAATGCCCTTTGGTTTCTGTCGAGCTTTGGGCATTACTCCTGGTGATTCCCAAAAGAAAATTACACAATTGGATAGAACTGAAGTTAATGTTGTAGGGGAATTAAATATGATTCATATGCAAGTTGCTTTTGACCCTAGGATTTAATAGGTCATTAA
>VDFB02339690.1:0-30035 GCA_007258455.2 Sequoia sempervirens
GTCAAATTCATCTTTGAATAAAAAATTCATCCCCTTATTTATTTATTTTTGACAAAAAATATTTTATTATTATCCTCTCATGAGTTTGAAATAGAAAACTCCAAATATCTCTTTAGTTGACTCCACAATTAGTCTAGTTGACTCAAGTCTTTGATCTTATCCTCATATTTTATTTCATTGTTATTGGAATGTTTGTAAATACTTTCATTCCATTATCATTTTTAACATTCATTTTTTATGAAATTCCACTATGTCAAAATTAATTATCAATGAAATACATTATTATGTTTTTGAGTTACATTGACATTCCTAACAAGAAAATCAACATAATAAGCCTAGTTAAAGGTTTGCATTGAAAATTTTAAGTAGGAATTTGATTTATTTATTTTATTTTATTTTTGTTTTTAAGTTTTTATTTTTATGTTAGTTCACTTTCATGCTTATAGGTGCCATGTGTAATAAACCAAAATTTTTCATCTTATAGGTCCTCATCTATTTTTTAATCATACTTCGATATCATTAGTTCATGTACACATCCATTTTATTTCACACCTTTTTATACATTGGAGGTGGGCATTGGCTACATTCTACATTGAAATAAACCTTGGTTTATGCCTTTTGTGTCATTTGATGACTAGGATACCTTCCATAGTCTACTTCAAATTAATTTAATGATTTTTCACTTTAATTTCACTTAAACATCTATTTGAAGATAATTATTATTTTCCTTTGGCACACTTATATTCCCATTTTCTTATTTTCTCCATAGATGATAACAATAATAAATTATTATATATTTTATTATGGTTAATATTATTATTCATATTGTTGCTAATCTATTATTACTAAGCACATTATGCAAAGTACACACAAAATCTATGAACTACCAATTGAAGCTAAAAGGATTTAATAGAGGCTAAACTATTTCAAGGATTCCTTATACAATTTTAACCATTTTTTTTTATCCCAAATACAACTTTCTTATTGAGTTAACTTATTTGGATTCAACATCTTACTCTATGGATTTTTATTTTAACATTTGGTATTAATCTCATCATTTCTATTAATTATCTTATAACCTAGTACTATAGGTACCCTAACAGCTATGACATATTGTTTATATTCTTCTCCACTAGGAATGAATTCACAATAGGATAATTTTCATTATGATTGTGGAAACATTGTAGAATAGTAATTGTTCCTTTATTTTATTGTTCCTATTTATTCTTCTATCCTTCATATATGGTTGTAAATAATATTACAACAACAGAATAAAGTTCTACATTCCTCTTTCTCTATAACTATTCTTTTACTTATCATAAATCAATTTTATTTTTCATATCTAAAAGATAAATAAGTCCTATGTTAAATTTAATTACAATTATTTCCTATCTTCCATTGGATAATGGCTAGATGCATTCTAGTAGTTAGGATACCACAAGTTTTTTGTGGGAAGGAAAAAAGATAATACATCATACAATTTAGGTTATTCATTCACTACAATTATTTAACTTCAACGTTATTTTTTTATTTTTTATTTTTTAGACTGCAGGAATCGGGTAGCACGACCCCATATAAACTGCAGTGCGCCTGGTAAACTTTTTAACGTGACTGGCGACGCTGGTGCGACATGCCCTCTGGTACCACGGGGGTGGGGGAGACTAGACCTCATGACCAACCTCCTGCAACAGGAAAGATTTAGCCAACCGAGCTAGGGCCCCAACCCCAACTTCAACGTTATTTATTCTTTGTGTTAGATATTGATTTTTCATTTCTCTAAATGTTAGAAAGTAATAACATAATCTATTTTATTTTCCTTTAATGTAATAGCATATTTTATAATCTCACAAGCATATACTTACATGATGCACATAAAACTTACAATCATATGATTACATGCAAGAAAAAGTTATAAATAGATAGCTGCATGTAATATTTCTAGAGATACAATCACATACAATCAATATTTATAGATATACACTTATATGCACATTGTATAGATATGCAATTGCATGTATGCAAATTTTGAAAATTCATATATAAAATACAAATTTGTTACATCTAAAAAATGTCCTCATAGGATACATACAAAAACCCTTCCTTACTAGAGTAGTAGTCACATGAGTTAGAAATAGGAAATTTTTCATTATTTACAATGCTGGCCTTTCATGTTCATGGCTATCTAAGCTCATAGGTCTCCATCCCTATTGATGTTGAAGCTCATGAGAAGACTTGAAGTCAATAAGAAGATTGAACTAATACACTAAAATTATGTATGAGTGAGAGTGATGATTATTTTCAAGGTTAAAATGTAGAATTCAAATGACCCATATATTATTTTTTTGTTCAACCAAATTTCTTACAAAATTGGTATCAATGTTATTAAAATATAGGAAAGTAAAATCTTAGTCAAGAAAGTAAATTTGGATCATGTATGTGGAAAAGTTGTAGACATATACTTGCATTCATGTAAAAGTTATAAACATTTAACTGCATACTTGCAAAACTTGTAAATATAATTTTTTATTCATTTAAAATTTGCAAGCATAGATTTGTATGTAATTATTAAAATTTTCAAACATAAACTTGCATATATAAAAATAGTTTCATACATATAGTTACATGTGTACATAATTTGTCTACATACAAAAGAAAAACTCCATCTCAAATCCTCATTTTTAGAGAAATGCAAGTACAAAGCTAGTGGATTTTTAAATATTTCTAAATGAAATAGTGTAGTGTAGAAAAATGTATCCCTTTACATTTTCATACTTTATTTGGGAATAATTAATGATAAATTGGACTTAATGTTGCCCTGATCTAGTGTTATGAGGTGTTTTACCCATCCACATTAGGTCTTGGGCCTTTTTTAAGCTAAACTAACTTAACTTTTCCTTAATTTAATGTTGTAAAATATATTTATTTGTACATCTAGTGTTGTCATGTGTTTTACACATTCACATGGGATTTACGGCCCTTCTAAGCTAAATAGACCCAATTTTTCCTTAATTTAGTGTTGTAAAGTATATTTATTTACACTTTCACATTGGATTTTGGGACCTCTTGCATTTACATCATCATTAATAGACCCCTATGGACCCATATTCTGCATCCCAAGGCATATTTCAATAAAAAACCAAATAATATCCACATATAAACCTAATTTCTTCACTCCTTGATATTCTAGTAGGCAAAATAATCCCTGTTGGACCCACTCACCACCTTTGGCGAATGAGTCCCATTTGAGCTATTTTCGAGGTTTGAGCAAGAAAAAATAGGTTTTAAGTTCAAATTTCTCCTATGTCAGCCTTGGGGATCAAATTAACGATCATTTGAGTGGATTTCCTATATAAATGAGCTCTCAAATCATTATTTCATTATACATTCATGTTATCAAGTCAAGAAAGAAAGAGTTAAGTATTCCAAGTTTTCACAAGATCATCAAGATAGCTTTCAAGATCAATTCTAAGGCATTCAAGGGAAAAATTATTCATCAATTGTTGCAGCAATTCAAGATCCATCATCACAGAAAGGTTCTAATTGCATTACTTCATGTTCACGCTTCATTATCTTATTTCATCATGTGGTTTAATTACCTAAAAGTGGTTGACGAAGGCAAACCCATATTCCATAACAATCAATTCTTTTGCTCTCTCTCTTTGTCAGTGATAATTTTAAGAAACCCCCCTAAAAAATAGATTAAAATCCTTGCAAATCTTTCATTTTTTTGGGACAAAATATTAATTTCTATTGGCTAATCTTTCCCTTATTTTTGAAAAAACAATAAATTTTATTGGAGATTTTTTTACATCACTAAAATTATGTAGAAAATTTTGGCGAATCTTGAAAAATAATAGGAAAATGCATTAATTATGGTGGTGAATCCATCCAATCTAAAAATAGTTCTCATGGAAAATTAGGGGCTTGAGGGTGGAAAATATTGATGGGTTTAAGGGGTAGACTATAATATTTACTTACCACCATTATTTTAAAATATAATATAATGGCCATCATTGTATTCTACAAGGTAAAATGTACCCATGATCTGTAATTCTCATGGGGCTCAAAATTTCTTTTAGATCATTGATCTAACTACCCTTGTTGTACTTTACAAGGTAAAATGTACCCACAATCTCTAATGCTCATGATACTTGAAATTGTGGGTCTCATGAGCATTAAAGATCATGGGTACATTTTACCTTGTGAAATACAACAAGGTCCATTATATTATGTTATAAATCAATGGTGGAAACTAAATATTAGAAATATGATCCTAAAGCAACTAATAATTATGATATACTATTGGTGAATTAATATAGATTTCAAGTTTAATTAATAAAATTTAGGCAAATATAATCTAATTATGTATCAAATATTGTGGTAAATTTTTGAGATAATTTTTTTAACAAAATAAATTCTTTGGTGGTTTAAATAAGATTATAATAAAATTTGTAAAAAAGTGGCAATTCAAGTCACATTATAGCTCGAACTATTAGCCATTTTTTTATTCTAAAATTTCAACTATTAGCCAATTGGCAAATATTAGCCACTAAAAAAATCACTACTCTTTGTGTAATTGCAGATCTAGGTTCTTTGAAGACTTGAAGATCATTGAACATTAGGTTGCAACCTTGTTGGAGTTGTCTCCCCATTTGCAAGGTAAAAACATTCATAGTTAAAGGTTCATCTACCACCTCAAAATCATACTCTTAGATCCAGGAACCTAGAGAAGTAGAAAGAGCAGACTAATAGGTGCATATCAGAACTTTGACTTTCCAAAAAAGCAAAACTAAACTCATTCAAGTCTCACTATAGGTGTTTTTTAGATATCTTTGTAGATTTGGATACACATTTTCCCGAAACTTGCTCCCGTGTAGAAATCCAAAACAAGGGTTGACTCTCCCAGAATGGCGAATGAGTCCTAGTAGGTCAAAAATTCAGGTTTTTCAAAATTTCATAGCTATTTCTTGTCATCATCAAGTTTCTAGGTGCACACATTCTATTCTATAGCTTTTTGTTTTGTTCATGTTGCATTTCTAGGTCATTTAAATCAAGTTTGCATCATATTGGATTTTTGCATTTCATTAGGTTTACAAGTTCTTACTTGGTGGTGAACCCCTCATTAAGCCTTAATTGATCTCTAAACATATCCTAAGATACCCTATTGTCAGATCTCCTCCTTCATTCTTCATTGGGTTGAGATCTCTAGGGCATCCTTGAATGCTAGTTGGAGAAAAGTGATGTTCTATGTCTTAAACCATAAATCATCCATTTTTCAACTAATCAAATAGAAAGGATGTAGAAAATATATGGAAACCCTCAATTAAAAAGTCGTATGCTTCTTTCTTCAAAATAAAGTCATGAAAAAATAGAATATCTTCAACTACTAGTGGTCTGTATCATGTAAATGTTGCATACACAAATGCAATTCACTTCAAAGATGCAAATTTTACATACAAAAATCTTTAATAGTTTTTTGAATCATTCTTATAAATGATAGATATATAGACTTGCACAAGCATAAATACATGATATGCAAAGATCTCTCATAAACAACATATATATTCAGAATACAAATCACATACTTATAAGTAATTGTATATGTTTATAAACAACTATATATGTATATACAAATGTACAAATGCATTTATGTAGAACTCCATATGCATGTAAAAATATAAAAATATAACAATATAAATATATTGAGTATAAATATATCAAATGTAAATTTAATAATTGTTAATCAATATAGTTTCTAGTTATTTTTAAAAAAAACTTGAGAAAAATATAAAATGTTATATATGAGTTGATAAATGCACCTATGGTCAATGATTACAAAATTAGTAAAAGTTGTTTTGAAAATTCCCAAAGTAAAAAAAAATGTGATCTACCTATGAAATGGATTTTTCAAAATTTTCTCTCAAAATATAATTTTTTTAAGTTTTGGATGCATTTAATTGTTGTATTTGAGTTTGAGTTTGAATTTCAAATGTGAGTAAAAATTTCAAACTATTGTTTAAATTTTGGATGCATTAATTTTTATTGGTTAGCTTTGAATTTGATATGTGTGTAAAAAAATCCTTATTAATTTTCTATGAATTTTTAATTTGATTTGTTTTTAGATTCTATCTGAAAGCTTTACCCCTATTAATGTGTGTGCAAGTAACTTAATTAAATGGGAGGTGTTAAATAAAAGTTAGAGTAATATGGAATAAATGTATGAAAGGCCAGCGTGCAAAATTGTATACTTATTTATGATACCATAAGAATTATCAAATAACCATTTAAAAGTGAAACCTAACTTATTAACAAATATTGCTTCGCACATAGGATATTTTTTGTAAAATATACACCTTTAATATATTAAATAATATTTTAATTTTCTATGAATTTTTAATTTGATTTGTTTTTAGATTCAATCTGAAAGATTTACCCCTATTAATGTGTGTGCAAGTAACTTAATTAAATGGGAGATGTTAAATAAAAGTTAGAGTAATATGGAATAAATGTATGAAAGGCTAGCTTGCAAAATTGTATACTTATTTATGATACCATAAGAATTATCAAATAACCATTTAAAAATGATCAAATAACCATTTAAAAGTGAAACCTAACTTATTAACAAATATTCCTTCGCACATAGGATAATTTTTGTAAAATATACACCTTTAATATATTAAATAATGTTTTAGTTTCATATATTTAGCCCATAGGCTATTATATGTGGGGGAACCCCACCAGCATTTCCAACAGTCTGACGTCGGCGGGAACCCCACGAAATTTCTTCAGCTGAAAATTCTCTCCACCAACGCTATCTGGCCCGTCCATCTCGTCAGCTCTTGAACCGAGGAAGGATGAAACGAGTCAAGTACGAAATGGCTTGTCTGCGGGTGACCCACGTCCTCTCTTTGCAAGTACAACACCATCACATTCTCCAAAGCCGTAAGCTCCAACAGACCCATGCCAAAACCCTTCTGAACCTGCCAAGGAATCCCCCACGCATGACTCTAGAAACGAAGATACAGGCAAGCGAATCCATTTATGGGCTTTTGGGTCAAAGCCAAAGGCCTAGTTATTCTTCAAGAATATGTTTATTGGCCGTAGAGGAAAAACCAAGGCCTTTTATGATCTTTGAGGCGTGCTCCAAAGGAACGTTCAGTCGCAATGGCATACCAGTGCTTGCAAACTGTGCAGCAGTTAAAAAATCTGAGAGCGCCCAAATGAAATGTGGGATGATTAAGTATGTGGGTTGGGTATAGAAATGGCAAAAAATGGGTGGACTGAGCACATACAAAGGCTTTTTGAAGATTTCCAAATGCAATGAAAGGGGAAAATTTTGAATACAGTATGAAACTTGTGGGGTCACTTTAGGTAAGCTTCAATGAAAGCCGTGCAAGAAACATGATTGAAATAGGTATATGGGTTGGGTGTAGAATTGGTTGAAACCGGGGAATTGAGTGCATGAGTCCGATTGAAGTTTAGTGGAATAAAAATTCAAATTATAAATGCTAAAACTCCAGTGTCTGTAAAATTCCCTGTCGAATTTCATATGGATCATAAGAATGAAAATTGTCTCACACAATGCATGAGAATATTTCCATGCCCTCATTTTTTGTTCGAAAAAATATATTCTACCATTTTCTTTCTAACCAATACGTCTATGCCATTTTCATCTTCATAAATTTTTGGCTGCCAAACCCTAAATAAATAGTAAAACCACTAACTTAAAATAAACATAAAAAAGAAAATAGGCTTATGCAAACCGAGCTAATTCCAAAAAAAGAATAGCCATAAAACTAAATAAGACCTTCAACTGCGGTGTAATAAGCCTCCCATGATACAACCTGCATAGCTCCTATCTGCATGCAGAATCATATTTCAATACACTCCTATTATTTGATACTTAGCAGGGAATTAATTCGAAAGAAGCCAACAATTAAATTAACTAGCCAAAAACCCTATAATATACATTTAAACAAAAAGAAAAACCTAAAAAATCATACTCCTGCAACTTTTACGAAGCTATCTACAGCGTCATGCAAAAATGGATGTCCCAAATCGAATAATGCCTCCCCATTATATTTTTTTGATGTCGTTGATAATTGATCTCAAAACTCAAGCAGAAAAACTCTAATTTAATAAGAATGTTTAGGTTTGCAAAATCTTTTTTAAATGATCAAATGCTCAAGTTAAGATGAGAAAGATAAAGTATGTGTGAGAGTTTGAATTAAAGGAAATGACACTTGCCCTTTCAGAGATGCGACATGTAATTTGAAGCGTCGTGATTAAGTTGTCTACGTGTTTAATTGAGCTCATTTATCTCAACTATCTTTATTGTAATGCAACACGTGGATAATTCTTTATTTGTTTCGAAAGCTAAAGTTGTAGGGAATAGGTTATTTAATTTTAGTTATATATATATTTGTTATAAAAGTATATGCATTTAGATTTTTTTAATTATTCTAGAATATTTTTTTCCAAAAGTTTAACTGATAAATTTAACAATATGTTTTTAACTGTAATAATAAATAATATATGATTTTTTTAAAATTTTCCCACACAAATGAAAAAATAAATTTATAAAAATAAAAATTTTAGACATATATATAAGAAATTTTTAGTATATACAAGTTAGACATATGCAAATATATATAAGTTAGACATATGTAAATATAATAAATTTTTAATAAAAATAAAATTTATATAATAAATAAAATAACTATTTGACTACAAAATAACTTATATATACTATAAAAACAAATAAAATAAATAAATAAAAATAAATAAAATAATTTATATAATAAATAAAATAAAAATGATTCTTTAAATAAAATAAATAAAATAATTTTTAAAAAAATTAATAAAAAAAATTATATAATACATAAAATAACTATTAACTAGAAAATAACTTATATATACTATAAAAATAAATAAGTAAAATAAATAAAAACAAATAAAAATAAATAAAATAATTTATATAATAAATAAAATAAATAATAATTTATATAATAAATAAAACAAATAATAATTTATATAATAAATAAAATAAATAATAATTTATATAATAAATAAAATAAAATAAAATAATATAATAAATTCTTAATAAAAATAAAATATGTTTGTGTTATAAAATCCAAACAATAAACAAATAGGAAAATGAAAAACTAAAGTTGTATAAGAAGTGTTGTTTTTGGAATGAATTGGAGAGGGGGGTAAAGAAGTAGAGAGGGAAGCATAGAGAAAGAGAGAGAGAGGAGGGAAAAGAAGTAGAGAGGAAGGATAGAGAAAGAGAGAGAAATGAGGGAAAAGAAGTAGAGAGGGAAGGATAGAGAAAGATAGAGAGAGGAGGGTAAAGGGACGGAGAGAGGTAGAGAGGGATAAGTGAGATAGAGATAGGGAGGGAGAGAGAGGTGGGATAGAAAGAAGTAGAGAAGGAAAGAGAGAGCCAAAGAAAGTGTGAGAGAGAGGGATACGGGAGATATAGAGAATTAGAGGGGGAAGGAGAGAGAGTAGAGAGGAATAAGTGAGAGGGGGAGAAGTAGAGAGGGAAGGAGAGAGTGAAAGAGAAATAGGTGGGATGGAGGGAGGGATAGGTAGAGAGGGATATGTGATATAGAGAGAAATAAAGAGGAAGGAGACTGAATGGAGAAGAGGAAGGAGTAGGAAAGGGATAGGTGAGATAGAGAAAGAGAGAGAGGAGGGTAAAGAGGTAGAGAGGGAAGGATAGAGAAAGGGAGAGATGAAGGAAAAAAATTAGAGAGGGAAGGATAGAGAAAGAGAGAGAGAGAGGAGGGTAAAGGGATAGAGGGAGGTAGAGATGGATAAGTGAGATAGAGATAGGGAGGGAGAGAGAGAGGGGGGATAAAAAGTAGAGAAGGAAAGAAAGAGCCAGAGAGAGTGAGAGAGAGAGAGAATGATGAGAGAGGCAGAGAGGGGGAGGGAGGGAGAGGTGAAGGGATAGGGGAATATAGAAGAAATTAGAGGGAAAGGAGAGAAGTGAGATAAGTGAGAGAGGGAGAGAAGTAGAGAGGGAAGGAGAGAGAGAGAGAGAAATAGGTGGGATGGAGGGAGGGATAGGTGGAGAGGGATATGTGATATAGAGAGGGAAGGAGAGAGCAAGAGGGAGAGAGAAGGGGGGCGGAGGGACACAGAGGTAGAGAGGGATAGGTGAGATAGATCACTGATTTCTTCACGCCTTCCACTACTTTTTACGGCCATAAATAATATGGGATCAGCCTATCGACGTAAGTATTGCACCTTATTGAGGTGCAAGTACTAGTATATATTATCATAATATGTACAAATGATCTTTTATTACAACTATGTCATCTTTTATTTTGAACGCCTTGAAAATATAACTACATAAATACAGTACCTTACAAAATGACTACAGAAATACATATGTACATTAATAATTTTTTACTAGGATGGAAGAAGTTGCTCGTACAAAACTTGTTGATGGCTCTGTCATGCGCTCAAGAAAACGTGGGTGTACGGGGGACCATCTCCACGATTTTTTTGAGCCATTTCTTAATATCTCTGACCTCTTTCTCGGTTTCTCATGTTTTGATTGACCACTCTATCTCTGACCTGTTTCTCGGTTTCTGATGTTTTGATTGGCCACTCTAAATATCTCTGACCTCTTTCTCGGTTTCTCAAGTTTTGATTCGCCACTCGCTTTTGTACTATAGCTTGTCACTAATTATCGGCAATGACCAAACTAAGCGGAATGAATTCCGTTGTTAAAGCGCACCTATCCTCTGCAATACTCCTTAAAACGCCAACTACAATGTTCCGGTGGTCGTGCCGGTGAGCTTCTTTGTTTTTTCGCAAAGCTTCGCATTGCCGAAGATAGCGGATCAGGGCAGAAAGGATTCCAGTGAAACAAACTTGCGGACGGAAAAAGAAAAGGGCGTGACGTTTTGCAAAAGGCGAGAAAAGCTTAGGATCTCTCCATGTTGTGGGATGCCTCACTTTCCTTTTTCACACCAGCAAGTTCTCTCATTTCACCATGACAGCTTGCTGGTGTGTGAGAAAGGGAAAAAAGGTTCCCATTTGGACGTCTTCTTTATCGGCCATGATCGTCTTTTGCAAAATGTTACTACTCTATTTTTTTCGCTCTATTTCCTTCTAGTGGATGTGCAGTCTGCGCCCATTCAACGCTTATGTGGCACCCGAAGCCCTTAGCAGGTTTTCTTTCCATAAACCGCTGCTGCTTATGATATTTGTTAGCTAGCCAATTTCATATATTTTCGAATGGCCTGGAAACGGTACATACACTATTAATTACCTATTTGGTCTGTATATTTTCATGATTTTTTAGTTTCTATTTTTACATAAATTATTGATACAATTTTTCTTCCGTTTTCGTCACTGAGGACAACCAGACAGGAATGTGTACCGTTAGAAGTAATGGAAGCCGTCCAATACGCTCTGACTCCTTCGATCTATTGTAAAGACGACGTGGAAAAGGCCGAGAGACAAGACAGATATTTGATTATCAGTGTTTCAAAGGTGCGGACGGAAGTAGAATAGGGTTTGTTCAAGTTTTTGAGTAATCATGGGATCTGGGTGAGGTATTTTGGTCTCTGTCATCACCACCGCACTAAAGTGGTTGTCATTCCAACTCAAAGTAGTTTTCAAGTTTTTTCTTTTTTTTTCTCTGCTTTAGCTTCATCTTCATGATGTACTCATTCTAGTCTTTATTTGAAAGTCTTTCACTGCATCAATTTTTTACTCAATAGCGTATTTCTGAATCGCTAAGCGTTTGTTTTCAATCCAGCTTGCAGATTCTGGTTGTATCGGCCCAGCATGTCTCTTGTAGTTATATTCCTTTATCAGTTACCTTTTAGTTAAGATAAAATTAAATCGCAATGAGTTATTAGTCTGTGATGAAATTGAATGACTTTAAATCGACTTTTGGTGAGTGCAAGGTCCCACAACATTGTAAATTATATATGAACAAATTACTATATATTTATGTTTATTTTTAGATTTTTTTGACCCTTTTTTATATATTAAAAAAAATGACTTCCAATATATTATAATTTATTCATATTAATAATTAATTGAATACACATAAAATAGGTACAATAAGTTTCAACCAAACAAGTTTATTAATATTGAAGTAGCATGGTATAGTTATTTCAAAATAATGAATACATTATTTTTTTGTTATAATCATATACAATTACAATATCGTGTACAATGCAAACATATATTACAAAAAGGTCGATCAAACCATTAAAAAAAATACATTTATTATAACAATATTAAAATACATAAGCATCATTAATATATCCTCTATATTGTTAATTACAATGTTAGTCTATTTATGGAAGGAGGTAGAAGGTGGCATATTGATGAGATTGAATCTAAGATGATTTTTTTAAATATGTGAAATGAGATAATCTATATTTTATTGGTGTCTAATTTGGACAAACTAATTTTGTAAGTGTATGCACGTATTTATATACATTTGTATTTAAAACATTTCATGAAATATACAATGAATCTATATTAATCTTCATGCATATTAGACAATTTCAATTAGTTATCTATGAGATGAAAATTGTTTGGTTTGATTATATACATTATTGGTTAGTTTGAATTGTTTCCATTATAATCTAACCATTAGAGGAGTTTCAATACAACATATTGATTGAATCCAAGGTTGATATTGTAAGTGGAATGAGTGATGTATGTAGCTTATTGGTGCTAAATTTAGACAAGGTGAATTCTAAATGTATGCATATGTTCATACATATATATTCAATTTATGGATCATAAAATCTAAAATAATTTCATTTCAACAATGTTAGATTATTCATAAAAAATGAAAATTATTTATTTTAGTTTTTTAATAATAGAAAGTAGAATTAGAATTATTTTACTAAATACTTATATTTCAGTTTTGTAGGTATTTGAAATTAATAAGTCTTGGAATCCTCTTAAAAATGAAAAATAAAATAAAAATTCAAAATTACTTAGGTAAATAGCTCCTCATGGGCTTCATGGTGTTAGGTTCATGTCTATTATAAAAATTATTTTCTTCACACTTAATTTAGTTATAAATAAATTATTATATATTTCCTTATCAATTCAATGACAACAATCTATATTCAATTCCATTTTTAAAAAATTCATTCCAAAATCTACTTTTTTTTTCTATTTTATTTGTTACATAATCAAATAGAAATAAATTTTATGAATAAGACAAGCAATTATATGCAAATTATATTATTTTATCGTTAAATATCATTAGATAACTAGTAACGCATACATATCAATACCATCTAATTAAATTAACTAAAGTTTCATTAATCTATAAAAACATAGATACATACTAAAATAATTAGTACTAAAAATAACTGCTTGAAAGCATGTACAAATTGACATTTCCCTTTGCCTAGAAACTCATTGTATACATAACATTATAAACATTCTTTTAGAACCTTGATTTATTTGAATTTTTAGATATTTTAACTCATGAAAGAATTTTTTTAGTGTATAACTAATAGGTTTTTGTTTAGTAGTGATGGTTATAATTTTCTATTGATTAAACCTTTTCACATATATAGAACACAAAGGAGTGATAGATTTCCTACATTCTTCATATGTAAAATGAGGAGGGAGTTCATTTCTTTTTCACTAAAGGAAATAATGGTAATAAAAAATGTTAAAATTCAATATTTAGTAAATTCATTTTTAGTATGTAGATCCATGATAAAAAAATATAATAGAAATTTAAAATAGAATACAAAAATCATTGGGAAAATATGGGTATTTATTTCAAGCTACTCTTTGATTGCTAGTGAAAATTGGTATAGAAAACTACATATTCAAATTGTACCATTGCACAACTATATAAAATGACAGTGTATCATCATAAATTGTTTTCCCTAATAATTTAACACTAGGTTTAGCTTCCTTTTATGTGGAAAAACCTAATTGTGCTTATAATTTGTCCATTTTGATGTTGTTTCTAAGAAAATAAAGAAATAATTAGGAATTAATATTACTTATTCATTTAACAACATCAAAAGCCCCAAAATAGGTCAATTCTAGGGCACTCATGCCCTTGACTAGCCTACTTTTTCCCAAATTTAGATATTTTATTATCAACATTTTTATATTATAAATTTAAATTTATTTTTCGGCTCTTCATAATTAGTTTTGTGGGAAATGAATAATTACCTATAAATACAAGTCTTTTTCCCCATTTAAACATCTAAGGAATGGAGTCACCAAAAAGTAACCCTTCTACTTTTTCTGACTTGTTCAGGCCCTCCTTGTGGTTTTGGCTTAATGCTGCCTTGATTTAATGTTGTAATGTGGATAACACATTCACATTAGGTCTTGGTCCCTTGTGAACTAATGGAACTTTAATGGTGCCTTGCAAAAGTGTTGTGAAGTGTTGTAACACACTTTCACACTTTTCTAGGGTTTTATCAATTAACTAAGCATAATAAACATAATTAAATAATCATAATTAACCTTAATCTTTCCTTATTTGGAGTGTTGTAGAGTTTTGTAACACACTATCACACTTCTCTAGGCTTGTAATTAATAATTGGTATTTCTTATGCTTTAATTGGCCCTATTTTGCATCCACAAGCCTCATTTATTGCATATTTTCAAGGATAATCCTATCACCAATCATTGACCAATCATAATTCAGGTGTTCCTAGCTTGTGTGGCCCAGATTTAGTGTCTGGGACTCATTCGCCACCTTGGGTGAATGGGTCCCACCTAGATCTTTTAGCCTCAAACCAATTTTTACACATTTTTAAGCACTTTACATTTTTTGTCCCATACATTATTCCTGGTGGGACTCATTCACCACCTTGGGCAAATGAGTCTCGTGTGACCAAAATTCAAATTTAATTCAAATTTCTGTCAGGATTTTATTCTCCTAGATTTGATGTTCACTTATAGTCTTGTAATTTTGGGAATTCTTGCATAATTGAGTATAAATACAAGGTTTATTCACTCATTTTATCCTATCAAGCAATCAAGTAACCTAGCATTCAAAAGAGTTCACAAGAGAATTTGAGCATTCACAAGAGCATTCAAGGGAAGATTATCAAGCATTTTAGAGCATTCTTCAAGTGCCAATCATCATGTCAAGGATTGCATTTTTCATGTTTGCTATTGTGCTAACAATTGTGATGTAGAGTTTATGATTCTATCAAGTGTTTCAAGAAAGATCAACATCATTCAAGAAAAATCCAAGAACCACATCCATTGCAACCATTTCAAGCATATTTGCAGCTCCTTATTGCTAGGGTTTGGTAAGTTACAACATTGTTATTTGTTCATTCATCATTTTGCATTCATATTTGCTTTCATTTCAAGGTTTAATTACCAACAAGGGGTTTGACCAAGGAAAAACCCTATTCACTAACCCCACAACATTTTCCCCTCTTCTTGTGTGTGATTTGCAGGGCTAGGTTGCAGATTTGTCAAGAAGGAAAGTTGGAGAAATTTTTTCAAATCGCTAAAGTTGTCATCAAGCCTTCGACAAGCTTGGAGAAGGTCTACAGGTGGAAAATTATAGTTTCAGATCTAGAAACCAATCAAAAAGAGTAAAGCAGACCAAGAGGAACCAAATCATGTCTCGAACTTCTGAAAAAGCAAAAGTGGACTGATTCACCACAAGTGGTGAATGAGTCCCACTATATAGGCCTAATAGAGATTTTTATAGATCTGGATACCCTTTTGGCTGAAACTTGTATTTGCACATTTTCTTGGAAGTAGGATTGATTCACCCAACTTGGTCAATGAGTCCTAGTCAATATTGACAGTAGATTTTCTAGCATTCCAGATCTCCATTCTACCTTCTTCAATCTCCTAGGTGCACACTTTCTATCTAATAGCTTTTTCTTACATCATGTTCATCTTTTTAAGCCATTTATAGTTATTTTACATTCAATTAGGTTTTTGTCTTACAACTTGCATTGCATTGTCTTTTCCAAGTCTAAACCTAATGGTGAACCCATTATTAGATCATATTCGGTCCCTAGGATAGCCCTATTGCAAGATTTCAATCTCCTTTGCATTGAGATATGTAGGGTTATCCTTGAGTGGAATCTCTTTGAAAGTGGGTACACATACATCATCACAACACACCACATTTTTCATAGGTTCCATTTTGGTGAACCTGCATTTAGAACATCATAATTATGATTTGGAGTGCATTTACATCATATATTTAGCATTAGTGAAAGCTCATATAGCTTGCATTTTTGCATTTAATTTCATTGAAAATTAATCAAATTCTACATTTGCATCTTAGATTTGCATCAAAAAACATAAAAAGTATATAATTCAATTCAAAATTCTAAAAAAATTCTAAAAAATCATCACTAGGACTCATTTTCCACCTTGGGCGAATCAGTCCCTTTGCACATTTTGCACTACAGTTTTAGGCATTTAAAAGTTTTTGTTTTCTATTTTTGCTTTTCGATTTCAGTTTCTAGAATTTCAATTATAAGCATTTCATTGTTCTTAGCTTACATTGCATTTGCATTCACCTCACATTTAGTAGCCTTTGTATGAGTGTTTGGTATCCTATTTCTAATACCATAGTGAGATGAAGTTTGAGACTCATGTCATTCTAGGATAGGACAATCATTGTGGATCTTGGGTTATCTAGAGCTTCCACTCCTCGTATTGACACTAGTACACTAAGCGTGGATATTTACTTCAAGTAGCATGCAAGTTGAACCAAGGGATGATAGTATCTCGCAAGAAAAGATAATTCAAAGTGACTAGAGCCAAGGCCAAAGAAAGTTGCAGAGGATTTTTTTCTCAGGTAAGCCGTCATCAAATCCCATGAGTTTTTCTTGTTATTTTGCAAGAACTGGTATATTCAATCAAAATATCTGGGTCATTTCCAAGGGTGAATTAGGGTTCTTGGCTTCTCTTGATTAAGTGTAGTTTTCTAATTGGGATAAAAGAAAAAGGGTAGAATTGTATTCAAATTTGAGTTTAAGTTGTCAAGAATAGACTATCAATTCCAAAACCAAGTTTTATTTCAAACTTGAAAGCCCTAAAGAAGCCAAGATGAGTTAACTTGGCGAGTCATCATCTTCAAAAACCACACCAAAAAGGAAGAAAAAGAAGGTCTCCCATGATCCACCCCAAATGTCTGAAGGAACCGAGAAGAAGGGCTAACAAAAGGACTATGTCCGTTTCATGGATAAGTTCCAGTTGGTAGATGTCAAGGCAAGCCCTAGGAAGGCCACTGGGGAAGGAATACTAACCACCAATTTCAAGGACCTTGTAGCTAGAATTGGGGACATTGTCATTCCAGAGCCTAGATGGGAGTTTTTCTTGTACGCTTTCACAAGAAGAGATGCTCCACATCCCAGTCAAAATGTTTGGGGTTTTGATTTGGGGAAATTGGTTGTTCTCAATATTTTTGTGGAGGTAGATTTAATGCTGCACTTCACAGATAGATATGATGATGTCAATAGGGTAATCACAGACATAGATGGTAAAAGCATTTTGGAAATAAAGAAAAGTCATGGAGGTTTTCAGAATGAAACCTGATGCTAGTGAAAAGATTAGCATGGAAAAGCTACAAAAGGAATATGATGAACACATGATTGGGTTTAGAAGAGGTGAACTACCAAAGCATAGATGAGAGAAGGGATTTTTGTTTGCAATTAAAGAAGTTGAACCACTAGATTGTCGAGAATTTGTAGACTATTTTAGATACACATACTTTATGTTGTGTCAAGTGCTTGGAGTTAAATTTGATGGAAGGATAATGTCACCCTTGTTAGTTATGATCATGGATATTCAACATAAAAACAAGAACACATGGTTTAACTATGCTAACTAAGTTACTGAGTAGTTACACTATGACTTGATGAGGTTGAAAGAAAGAAAAACCCCATTGACATTTAGACATTATTCATTATTGATGCACATGATATTATACAAGGGAAGGGAAGTTTTTGGTCAAGCCATAAAATTGAGACAAGTGGATGAAAGGGGTCATAAATTTCCTGTCCAAATGTGGACATACATTTGGGATTTGCATTGCCTGAGTTCAAACTATGTTGCATTCTGCAACACCATAAAACATACTATTTTGGTACAAATGGGGTTGGCGCCAGCTGAGAGAATTTCTAAAAAATTCAAGCATTGTTGAGACCATGAGAATGTGGTATTGACCCCAATTATGAGTGCAATTTGGGATATTGGTATTTGTATGACAATTGCATAATCAGCAGGTGTTATGGGACTATTGTGGCACCACATGTCTTTCCTAGGTTTGTTTCTGATAGGCTCGCTTTCACTGAAATAATGTGGCAGTTGGATAATTGTGATGCAAAGAATTTTAGATTATCCAGGAAGGATTCTATTATTGCATCAACTTTCTCTTTTGATTATTTTGTTGTCACTACAAAGAAAGAATATGAGATGTTTGGTGTAATGATAAATAATTTGAGAATGAATGTATCCCCTACTAGAAAGTTTGATCTAGAAGGGCTCATTAAGAGAAAAAAGATAAAAAGGGGAATCTTAGGGTATGGACCTCATACTTTCTACTTCAAAGAGGATGTGATAAGAAACTTGCCAACATTTGCTGCTATTCAGGATAGAGAAAATATTTGATTGAAAATTGTTGAAGTCGAGTATAGGGCTTCTACCTAGAATTCCTACTATGAAAGCCCTTACAAGCACCTCATTGAAAAATTTAAGAGGATGGAATTGATCCTTAGTGATTTTAATGATGGTATTTTTCTAGAGAAGGTGCAACAAGTAGAGCAGCTAGATCAGAGTGCTTTGAAAGAGAATTTACTAAAAACTGGGAGTCAATCAGAGGAGCCCACAACATTACAAGTGCAACAACAACCAATGGAAATTAAGGATACTCCTATTATGGAGTTTCCTTTTGCAAATGTTGAAAAAACATAGGGTGCTAAGGGAAATGTACAACAACCATCTGCTGAATCATTTCCTATTGAGCAAGGAGTAGAGCATGAATTTTCACACCATGATGTTTGAGATGTAATGGAACCATTTGTTCCAAATGATAGGCTAGTACCTTGGGAATATGATGAAATCCAAGACAATGATGCAAAGGTTCTAGCTTGTGCCAAATTTCTAGAGGATGATTATTTTGAGACAACCAGATAGTTTAGAGAATTCATTGTTGAGCTGAAATCTCAAGAAATAAATGACAGGATACAAAAAGCTCAGGAAGGAGTGGATCCTTCACAACAGGAAGAGGTCAGAAAGAAGACTGAAGGAGAGATTATTCAAGAAATTGAGCAAATGAATCCTATGAAAGCTAGAAGATTGGTCAAAGACAGTGGGGTTTTGGTGATGCCAAGATGGAACCTATCATTAATAATTTCCCTAGATGCAATCAGGAATGACCAAATGCTATGGTTTCTGAGGAGACTTTTGATGAGAAAACTTTTGGTTCAGGGTTTAGCCCTAGTTTACATGCACTAGCCATTTGGTCATTAACACCAGATTCAGGGACATGCAGGCTCAGTAGAACAATGACTGGCCTTTTAGGATATTTGATAATAGGAAGAGCTTTAGAGATGACATCTCCACAGGATGCAAGGATAACAATGCACACAACCATGTTGAGTGTTGACATTGTAGAAATTTCTCAGGCCAAATATATGAAATTGTTGGAGAAACACAACAAACTGGTTGAAGAATATAAATAAGTGAAAGATACTGTGGTCAAGGTAAGTCAAAAGACCTTTCCTACTTATCCATCTGGTACTTCACCACAAGATAAAGATACTTTAAAATTGAGGATAATGCATTAAAGAGTGAGCTCCAAGTATCCAAGTCTAAGAAGAATAAGCTCTAGGAGAACATGAAAAAGATTACAAAGGATGTGGTTGAAGAGATTCTGGGCCACAAATTGACCAAAGAATCCCTTAAAGAAAAAGCCACATGGTTAACTTATAAAGGTATACATGAGACATTTGAAAGGTTCCAACATGTTCATGAGGTTTTCCAGAGCACTTGGAATAAATGGAGTAATTGATTAAATAGTTTAAGGGAGATTCAAGCAAATGCAAAGGAAGACCTTGAAGCTCCAACAAATATTCAAGACATAATAAGGGGAATTAAAATGATTGGTGAAGTTACATGTTTCCATGAAAGTATTGGTGGGAAACTGCAAGGTAAAATCAAGGCCTTTAGGATATGGAGGAACAAGGTGTACCCAAAATCCTTAATGAAGATGGAACACTCAAAGAGTATGCACCATGGAGGGATTTCTTTAGGCATCAAACTGTTATAGGTCCATAGATAACATAAATTGATGATAAGTTAGACTTAACTCTGCTAAATGGTTTAATTGATAATCTCATCAAGATTTAGATAGACATGGACACCTTTGTGAAAAAAGCTAGAGTAGTAATTGATGCAAGATATAATGCATACAATACAAAGGTGCAGAAAATATTGGAGATCAACTAGCCCATAGAGGATGAATACAAGGATTGGCTAGATAAATATGATGAATAAGCCATAGAAATGGTGAGATGGATATAGAGCATGGTCGAGTATAATACAGGTCTAGCCTTTGAAATAACTATTTAAGAAAAATCTATATCCTCTCAATGTGAAAATGCACATGGTAATCCAACCAAGATTTTCTCTTTGCTTTATTCTTCTTCTTCTCTCATGTTTCATGCCTTTTTCTAAATGAGGTGATGATGTGGATTTCTCAAACAATGAGGATACAAGTTCAATAAGCTTCTACAAGCTTTTTGTCTTTTTGTATTTCCCCCCATTTCTTCAAGTGTAAATACAATTTCCTAGGGCTTGAAATGAAATGAAATACTTTGAAATAAAAATTAAAATGTAATGTGATTGGCCAATAGCCTGAAGCTTGTCTACTCCCTTAATCTTATAAAAGGGAATTCAAGGATATTGTATAGGAGTCTTTGAATTTTTTTGGTTGATCTCAAGTAGTCTTAGCAAATATTTTCATGAAGTGTAATAGGCATACAATGGATATAGAAATACTCGCTGCGTCTTAGGTTATGAGTCTGTATTCACAGTTAGGTTAAATGTTTTGCAACAATTATAGCATTTGAAAATTGATAATGGAAAATTTTATGCATATTGTCTTCTATGTAGTTGTTCATGAATCAACAATGAAATAATCAAGGATTGTTTTATTGGTCTCCAATTCATGTGGTTGGATGTGTGTATGCATTTCTACTTCAATTCAAGTAGCTGATTAAAACACTTTAATGCAGTCATTGGTATATGAGTTAATCCATAGGATCTTTAAGTATGTTTTGTCTATAAATTTTGAGTTATGAATTTGTAATGAAAATCCATAATAGTCTATAAATATTGAATTCCATTATTATTTCATTATAGTATGCTATGAATTTGACCCTGCCACCCTTGGATAATGCACTATTCTATGTATTAAGCAAATTCAATTATATTTGATCAACTGGATCATGCCAAAGAACAATTCATCTAATTAAAATCATACTCATAATGATGATGGTTGTTGTAGTTATCATTCAAATTTCCCATACACTGCTCAAAGTTATAAAGGTGTAAGGTATTTTCCAATTCCTTGCAAATTGTCACTTGTTGAGTTGTGGATATGAGAATGTTTTTGCTTAATATGCAATGTACATAAAAATCTTGTGAAGGAATGTTATAAGTGCATTGTGGGATCACCCTCTTGGGTCTTGCAAAACCCGAAGTGCAAGAGGAAATATTAATTTATTTCTCTCATTCGTTGGCCAACCCATTTTAGGTTGCTAATCATTGGAGTTAGCAAATCCATAGGCTTCCTTGAAGATCTAGTTGGTATTTAAAAGAGCCAACATAACATAGAGCACATATTTAACTTTTTTCTTCCCATCTATGCTCAAAATTCCTTTACCATGAATCTTAATAGTAGTGTTATCACCTAAGCTCACTGATCCTCCTTTTCTCATTTAAAGTTTAATGAATTTAATTTTATCTCCAGTCATATGCTTGGAACAACCACTATCAATTACCCACAAATATTATTCCTTCGCATGTAATGATGTTTGGGAAATCATAAACATAGTAGAGCTCTGCTCTTTCTCCTTCCAAACCTTCTTTGGTTTCTTTTCAACTTTTTCTTCATTGTTCTCTAGGACCTTTTTTTCCTTTTCAACTATGGAAGATATATTTTCTTCTTCTATACCTAGTATTTGTTCTTAGAATTTTTTCTCTACAATTTCTAGCTATATGACCAAAATTGTTGCAATTGTATCAAACTACATTCATATCAACTAGAGGAGTAAAATAATTTTTACTCACAAAATTTGTATTCCTCCTTTGAATGACTTTAGACTCTCTAGCTTTGTGATAAAAATTGTTTTGCTTAGAGGTAAAAAATGGTTTTTGAAGGGGCCCGAAACCCTTTACAAAAGGGGACAGTTGAAGCAAAAAGGAAACAAAATTAAACAACCATCAAACCAAAGTCAGCAAACCACCAGCCAAAAAGTAGCCACAAACTGGCAAACACCACTACATATTGTTTAGAATTTCCACAACTTCCATCTCACTAGTAGCAAGCTTCTGTCCCTTAACCCCATTATCAGAAACCTCAATATCCGAGGCCCTAGCCTAGTTTTTCAATCTATGTCTAGTCCTAACCCTAGGCCTACCATTTTTTACCTCAGAACTCAAAACAAAACCTTTAGCAACACCCTTAACAACAACATAATCCTCCCCAGTCAGCTTACCCTCAACAACCATAACATCAATAGACAAAATTTCCTTTCTCTTATTAGGCGAGAAAGCCATCAAAAAGTCTGACCTAGTCAAGACTTTAGGAGCTTCTCCACTCTTCATAACCACATTCGAATTTTTTTCAATATTCTCCTCAAGGGATAACATTCTACCCTCCATACTCTGTTTCAGATTGACAGTTTCCTCCACCATAGTATTAGCAACAGTATTGAGAGTAGCCATTAAATTATCAATTTGGGTTTGGATTGAAGGGTCCTCAGCCTTGCAAGAAATGCTTCTAATACAAACATTAGTCCTATTGATCTCATGAAAGAACCATTTAAACAGTTTAAAAAGCACATTGGCACTGTCACGAGCCAAACCCAACACATCAGAAAGATCCTCCCTATCAAAATTTTCAATGTGATTTCCCATAGCAACATCCTTTTCAAAAGAACTCTCATGGACCTTATCATCATAAGCATCCTTACCTTTACCAATAGTGACAGGGGACTTCATCCTACGAATGGAATTGGAAATTTGCTCTGCAACAACCATCCTCTTTTGAATCCTCTCAACATCCAATTTCTTAGTGGCTTGTTCACCACCCACAACTCTAACCTTTTTCTTTGGAAACCCAATGACAACGCTTAGAACACCCTCACCATGGAAGCCACCAACCACAGAGAAAGGGACATTCTTCTCCAAGTGTTGACCAGATTTCAAAACCCTTCTCTTCTGACTTCCTTCCTCAGGATCCTGCACAAGTCTAGACACAGGGGGAGGAGAAGAAGCTTCCCCATAAAGATATTTTTTGTCTTTTCCCCCTTTAGAAGGAACAATCACCTCCACATCATCACTATAGGTCGTATAACCTGCTTTCTCATCTAATTTCCTTTACCCAGATTTACCCTGAACAAGGGATATGGGGCCCTCCTCCAAAGAGGCATATGAGTCTGGGACATAGTCAACATCATCATCCTTATCCAACTCAAAATCTCTATTTAACATAAGCCTCCTCTTCCCCAGTTTCTTAGAAGCCCTTTCCTCACCCGACTCAATTTCATAACCCTCCTTAGCTTTAGCAGAAATATCCTTTGGAGTAACAAAATTTTTATGGACATCACTGCTTCTGTAATTATATAAAATCAGGCTCTGTTCTTGTGCCCACTAAAATGGTTAAACAATGGAAAATCGTGGCGTTAGTAATAGTAAAGTATTACCCTTCCTTCCCGGGGATTATGCCTCATGATTTACTAACACTATATTAAAGAGCCTTCAAGGAATTATTCAAATACCCACCACTCTTCACAGGCTTCAAGTCACCACTCTCATTCTTTTTAAAGAAAAGAGACATCACAACCAGTGATTCTTTCTTGTCCCTATACACCTTCATACCCTTAATCAGAAGGCCAGTAATCTGGGCAATGAACTCCTCATCCATTGCAATTTCCCTACCACCCAAGTCCAGGGTTCTCCCTTTCCACCCTTTCTCAACCAATTCAGTAACCTGAGTATTGTTTCTGTGTAGTTTCTCCATGAAGGGAGTTAGACCACCCTTTTCTAAGATTTCCCACACTTCCTTTCTCTGCTTAGCAGTATCACAGGATTTTGGCTTAGGTTGATTCCTATCCCCACCCATGATGATGGAAAATAGAGACCAAGCACTCAACAAAAACCTCAGAAGTAAGTAGCAGACACCACTTAGAGCTGAATTCTCCAATAGAAGAATCTAGAAGCTTATGCAACTAACACCCACAATCCGTGCGAAGGAAACCACAAGACATTCATACCATAATGAATTCGAACTCCGTGCCATATGACAACCTTTCCTCAAAATCATAACCATACCCTCCTTCCTAATGATATGCCACCACATGAGCAAGGATGTGCACACCTTAAAAAATAAATTAACTTTCATTTCTAACAATAGTTGTGGCCTCATAAGGGATGGGGTCATTTAAATCCCAAACTTTACTATCTCTAACACCAAAGTTAGCGAAGAAATCAACTAACTTATTTCCCTCTCTCAAAATGTGGGAAATATAAACACTATCAAAGGATTTAATAATATCAATGGAATCCTTGATGAAGGCCTCAATAGTCCAAGACAAAGGAGTTAAACTCTTCAAATTATTGATAATGTTCAGAGAATCACCCTCCAACCAAATCTTCCTACACCCTCTTCTCTAAGCCAGAACAAGACTATGATAGGTAGTCGTTGCCTCTACAAAATGGTTTGTCTGGGTTCCCAAAGGTTTGTGACCAAATTTTTTACAAGTATAGCAATACAAATTAAAATATGATGAGTACCTAGTCATGGTGTTTCCTTGAACTAAGTGAGGATATCTTTGTCTAGGTTTCCTTTGATAGTGTAATTTGGTGAAGAAATCATTGTCTGTTCTCTTAGTATTCTACTTCTTCCTTTGCTAATGAAGATTTTTTTGTTAACTTTATTCTCTTCAATCAGTTCCTTTTCATTAATAGATTTCTCAATTTCATCAGACTACTCATCTTTAGAGGCTTCTCCATTTTCATATTTTTCTCCACTGAGGTCTAATTTTCTTTTTCTCTAAATATTTCATAGAGCTTTGTAGAGGCATCAACAAAGGAGTTATTTCCTTTCTCAAGTCCTAGACCTGATTTCTCCTTGTTGGTTGGCTTTTGCATGCTCAAAAATTCATTAAGAATATTAGTACCACTTTTTAATTTTAGGCCCTTATTGATCTGCTAATTGACCTTCTCCAATTCTTTTCTTAAAGCAACTATTTCTACTTCAAGTTTCATGCACCTATCCATTTCAGATTTTAGTTTGGATTTCATAACATCCTCAACTCTTTTGAGCTCTTCTACATGAACTTTCAAACCAACTATCACCTTATTGGATTCTTCATGTTCTTGAGTTAATCTGTTAGTCTCCTTTTGAGCATTCCTTTTTTAGTTTCTTTTTTTCTCTCTTAAGATCATCATATTTATCTTTTAGTTCATCAAGATCTTCAAGAGAACTGATTAATTCTCCTTCAATATCAACAACTACCTCCTCTTCTTCTTCATGTGAATCCTCAATTTGTGCATCTTTTTAATCCTTAGTTTCTTTAGCCATAAATAGAAATTCTCTTTTATCTTCTTTCATTACAAGGGCATGATCTTGATCCTCATTTGAACTATCACTAGCATCAGAAGCATCACTTTCCTCTTGAATGCATAAACTCCTCTTCTTCTTTCCAAAATTCTTCCTTTTAGGGTAAAAATATTTCTTCTTTTTACTATCTCCTTGTTTAGAATTATCCACTTTATCATATGAACATTTAGAAGAAAAGTGGCCTACTCTACCAGAGTTGAAGCATTTGAAGGGAAAATTACCTTTATATTTACTAGATCCTCTCCTTAGTCTCCTTATGAAGTTTTCTTCTTCTTCATTAGTTTCTACAATGTCTAAAATAGTGACTACAACTTTGTCTTTCTTCCCCGCTTCGTCCTTTCCTTTCTCAGTAATATTAAATGCAACCTGTCTTCTAGAAGACTCAATACCTAGCATTCTCATCTCATAAGCAGTAAATATACCATGTAACTCATCCAGAATAAGTTTATCAATTTATCTTCCTTCTTCAATGGTAGAAATTTTAGAATCATATTTAGTCGCCATGGAACTCAGAACCTTTAGCACAACATCATCTTTCATTTCCACACCATATCCTCTAATAGCATTCACTATATCATCAAATCTCAAAAGATAATCTATAATTTTTTCTTCTTCAATCATCTGCAAGCTTTCGAATTTAGCTCTGAGTATTTGTAGCTTTTCCAACTTCACCTTGGAGTCTCCTTAATTGATCTTATTCAATTTTTCCTAGACATCATAAGCAATTTCACAATGCATAACCTTTCTATGCACAAAATCAGACAAGTTCTTCATAATGGTGAACCAACCTTTCTCATTATTCTCATAGTCCTTCTTTCATGTAGCATCAGTAGGAGGATGAGTAGGAGGAACATGTTTGTTCTTAACTGACATCTAGACATCAATTCCAAGAGAAACTAAGAATCCTTTCATCAAAGAGCTCCACTTAGCATAGTTTGTTTGGACATTGAATGTAGGTGACTTGCTTCAACCTTCCTAACATGCCATTGTGTTCACTTATCCAAGATCTACCTGAGTTGATCAACCTTCTCCTAGGGAGCCTAGTGTTCTAATACTAATTGTTAGAACACAAGGATCTACTAAGAGGGGGGTGAATCAATAGATAGTCCTTAAATATTTTTGCAAATTCAACCTTAAACTCAGATGTGCAGATTGAAACATGAACAAATATAATAACCACAAGCACAAGAGAGATATACTAGGATCTACTATAATAACCATAACACCAGATATATGTGGAAATCCCAAGATGGGAAAAACCATGGCGAGAAATGTTGCTAGGATCTACTATCCTGATCCAAACTCACAAGCATCAAAGTTTAGTTACAAGTTTTAAGGACTACAACCCCAAGGAAGCTTCAACTCCCTATTTTAGAAGCTACAACTTCAAGGGTGCTACAACACCCTGATCTAAGCTACAACTTAGTTCAAATGGAGACTAAAAACTCTTATAAATTTTTGTAATTAACTATGCATAAAATGGTTTTGCTCAACCCATAATGCATCAATTCAGTACATAAGCTCTCTCTTTGTTCTCTCTTACTTTGCTATAACCAGCTCCATGTATTTTCAAACTTTTACTTTTTGTTATAGTTATCTACTACAAATTTTAGACACCTTGTCTTCACACTCCTTTTCACTCACTAAGGTTCAACCTATTTCTTTCTTTTTGGCTCTTACATAATACAATCTCTATTAGGGTTTTTCACTTGCTACCTTCTTTAGCAAGTTTCCTCTACATCAAGCCACACACCACTGTTTAGCTCATCATTAAGAAATTTTATAGGATTTACCAGATATCACCATCCCCTGCATCAAGCCATACAATATTAAATTCTATTTTAGATATATTTTCCAAATTAGCTCTTTATTAAACTCTAGAATCTAATATGCATTCAATACATTCTCCTATCCAGTCGATCAGATTTGATCTTGATTGACATGACTCTTTGTGCTGCCAACCTATAGATTGGATCACCTTAATTAATTGTTCACTTGGAAAATTGAGTGATTTTATTTTGTTCATATGATTATTGCCAGATTTAAATCCTTGTTCAGACTATTGAGTCATTGTAGACCTCTACTGTTGAATTCTGGTCATCGATCTTCTCTCTCGCACCATGATCATATTCATCATGAAGCCTTTTAACCCTGACCATTGAATAAGTAGTCATTTAAATCCCCATCATCGATCATGCAAAATTCACTTAACATAATGTTGCTTTGTCAAAGATATTTGAATAACTCCCATCGAAACCATCATGTCACTCTGATACTTAAATGTTCCTCCTTATTACTATGTTGAAGAGACATGCTTCAAAGTACTGCTAAACTATCAATGTCTCACTGATGGAATGGTCATCGGGTTGTTGAGGAGAGATCCTTCAATGTCCTCCTGACACCGTTCTATTTCACTGATGAAACTTAGCTCACTTTCATTATCACCATAGTCAAGTTCCACTGCCATATGTTGACTGACATGGAAGCTTTCCACCATCTGGATAACCCTGTGGGCTTGAACGGGCCCCACCAACATTTCAATAGGGCATGTGGGCACTATTAGATCCTACCACATTGATCATCACCGTCGACTTTCTGCCATCAGAATGTTGAAGAGACAGTCATGACACTCCCTCCAATCTACATCTCTCTCTTTGATCAAGCACATATGGGAATATCAAAGAGAAATTTGGACAAGTCTCACCAATAACCATAAGTCATGTCGATGAAGGCCATTGATGATGTCACCTGTCCACCTCATCACCATGTCACTACATCGTAATCTACAACAAGGATGTGGATTACCATTCACTCAATATTGTCATGCCGTGTGTCATCTTCATCATCAGTATCACCCACGTCATCATGACTAGGTCCCACTTGAGTACTACCTTCACATCGCCATGTCAGAGATACATTGACAAAGATCTCACCAACGTCATACACTCTCACCGATATCACTTCCACACTCCTTATCGCTCCATCGAAGAGACATCCCCCAGACTCATGTCAATACATTCATGTCTCATGAAAAAGATGATCATTGGCTAATCGAAGAGAGATCTACAATTCTCTCACCAACCACACATTGTCACTCTGATCTAAAGGGGATGTATGACATTAAAGTGCTCATCAAAGGGCCTAGTCACCCTCACAATTGTAAAGAAATAAGTTGCACCTAATATAACTGACAACTGTTGATACTAGGTCAACATCAAAATAGAAATCTATTCTGAACACCAAGAATGCAAGTATCCTTAGGGTTTAACTAATAAACCCTAACATGTGAGAGTAGAAATAAAACATTTTTTGGCACATCCTTCACTTTCTCAACCTGCACAATACCTTTTTGGAAAGCTCTTGAGAAACCCAATTTGAATCTTCCATCAAACCCACTACTCTCACACTTATCCTTTGTCATCATGAAAATGATCTCCTTTTCTAGATTTTCCCTTTTGACATCAATGACAACTA
Source organism: Sequoia sempervirens (assembly GCA_007258455.2). NCBI lineage: Eukaryota > Viridiplantae > Streptophyta > Pinopsida > Cupressales > Cupressaceae > Sequoia > Sequoia sempervirens. The sequence continues at coordinate 29,345 of VDFB02339690.1, forward strand.
TATGCCAACAAATGAAGTATTCACTGTTCACCATAGTGGCTTCAACCCTTTTTCATCTAAAGGAAAAATTTCCTTAGATTCCTTTTGGATCGAGCCCATGGAACCTATAAATCCATGAGAATACTTCCTTTTCATATCCTACCAAAATTCAAAGCAAAGAAAATAGCCAAACTATCTCTCTAAAACATGTCGCCATCCACCTCTAAACGTCCCATCCTTGACAAAACCATGCTTCAACCTAAATAAAATCCAAACAACCAAGACCAACCTAAAAAAAAAATTCACCTTTCAGACATGGAAAAAGTAACCCTTCTAATTTTTCTCATGTTTAGGCCCTCCTAGTGGAATTCGGCTTGATTTTGTCAAGATTTAATCTTGTAATGTGGTCAACACATTCACATTAGGTCTTGGACCCTTGTGAATCATTAAGAATTCTAGGATGTTTTGTGAAAGTTTTGCGAAGTGTTGTAACCCACTTTCACACTTTTCTAGGACCCTTTCATTATAACTTACTTAAATAACCCCTTTTTATCACTTACCAAGTCTTATTTCAAAGTGTTGTAAAGAGTTGTAACAAACTCTCATGCTTTTCTAGACTTGTCATCACTAATTTAAGCCTTTCTTATGTTTAAATGACCCCTTAATGCACTTTCCAGCCATACTTAAGTGTATTTTTTAGAATATTCCTATT
>VDFB02339691.1:0-16460 GCA_007258455.2 Sequoia sempervirens
AAGTCTGTGTTTAGAATTGAAGCTAAAAAACATAGTAATCAAAGGTGATTCTACGCTAGTCATCAATGCATCGTGATCTAGGAAAATGGTAAATTGGAAACTAGGGGCTAAGCTAGAAATTGCTTTAAAACTAATGGAGAGCTTTGAGCTTGTCATGATGAACCACACTCTAAGGGAAGGTAACATAGACGTGGATCATCTCTCCAACTTGGGTGTTGATGGTATATCCACAAAATAATTTTTTAACTAGAACAGGGGTGGCATAAGTGTTCTCACACCATGGGATGGCTCTTGCCTTCAACCCAAACTTGTGGGAGGTTGGGAGGGTGAATTTCCACAAGCATTTTTGTGGAAAGTCCATTAAAAGAGTTGGGCTGACATATTGAATTTTTTCGTATCGATGGAAAACGTTACCAATAATTTCGATCAACTTTGCCATTCTAAAGTTATCGTTGGTCGCCACCATTGCTTGCTACAAACATAGTTGTGGAAAGCACAATCTCATGCATGCTAGTGGGAGTTCTCGGTTTGGTTTGGACTTAGCCAAAAATCTACTGGTATGGAGATTACAATTAGTGAAGTCATCGATGCTTATGTGGCGGCCACATCTGAATGTCAAGATCGTTAGTGAATTGTTGGTGCTATTGGGGTTTCCAATGGCAAAGCATTCCAAATTTATAGTCAAGATGTTTGTGAAAATTTTGATGAGCTCAATAGTGCGGTGAGGCAAATGGCCTTTCGTGGGGCGATTACAGACCAGTGATTGAAACACATCCTTCTCAACATTGACTATCTCACAGTGGTGGTGGTAAAGATGATATTGAGGAAAGGGTTTTTGGAGAACAATGAAACATATCACGTTGACACCCATATTGTGTCAAGGTTTATGGCGGTGCTATTAGACATTTGAACAGAAAATGTCGAGGTGGAAGCAATGATGCAGAAGCTCTTCAAAGATGACCTATTGGTGGGTTTGGGGGAAATCCTATATGCTACAACTTCTGGGGTTGGAGCTCCTCATCCGCGCGACGTGGCCCTTCTGCAAGTTCTGGGGGAGGTGGTTAAATATTACCCTTTTCTACTGGACCTCAAAGGTATGACACTTGTAAGGCACGAACAATTGGCTACAGTCGGAGCTAACTACTTGAAGAAGGAACTACAACTCACTCCCGTGCGTCGCTTTGACTGGGTTCAGGAATTCAGGTCCTTTGCCCAAGCTAATGGGTGTCTCTGATGTGTTTGGTTTTGTCTGCCTATAATCTATAACATTGTAATGATGTTTGTATAGGAAGTTTAGTTGGTCAGTCCTAGTTTCGTCTCATAGTTCGATTGGCAACGTTCCAGTTGGTTTTTTATAAATTTTGGAAATATCTAGTCGGGTGGTGGTTTATGTGGGGTCTAGGCTCAGGTAGAAAATCTCTACATTTTGTATATCTGCATGGTAGAAGGATGTAATCTTTTTTATATTTAATACAAACTTAATCTTTATGTAGCAAAAAAAACAAAAACAAAGTAAACAATGTAATAAAATAAAATATTTTTTAAATAATTCTAATGTAAAATAAAATAAGTCTAAAAATCAAAATAAAATAGAATAAGTATTAAAGAAAATAAAATATATTTTATAATAAATAAAAATAATTTTTCATATAAAAAATAGTATATTTATTTTTTTAAATGTTAAAGATATCATTTTGATATTTTTTTAAATAAATAAAAATTAGCATATATCTATTTTAAGAATATTAGAAATATCATTTTGGAAGTGTATAAATTCAATTGAATTTATGATTTAAGTGGATCAATATCTCTTGGTGTCTTTTCCATAGATTTAAAAAATAATAATATGTCATATTTATATTCCTCCTCACAAGAATTTGGTACAGAATAAATGAGGGGCTTGTGATCTCTTCTGTATGTGGATGAAAGCCAAGATTTCCCACATAGGAATTTAACGAGATGACTTCGAAATTATTTTAGCATTGAATAGGAAGTGTACCCTACTTTAAGATAATTCAAATTCATCCCACAAAATACAACTTCTATATTTAATTTCACTCCAACTATTATTTTGGTGATAGAACTGTCCCATTAATTAAAAAATTCCCTCCATATAACAATTATTAGTATATATATTTCTATAAATATTTAATTACTTCATTTCATTCCAAAATTTTAAAACAACCTAACTATCTATAAGATCCCACATATTACCTGGCGGTAACCGGCTGAACGCCCATTCTCCAGCGTAATCCTTTGCGACTTCCTTTGCACCCAGCACCACGCAATGGCCGCTATTCAGCAAATCTACCTCTCTCCACCACCCCCATCTTAACAACCGCATATTTGTGGTTTGCACTCTCCAAATTGTTCAATCTCAATATTTCATAAATACAATTGGTTTAAAATTTGGATGGTGATTTTTTTCTTGAAATAGTTTTCTTAGGGAAAAAATTGTCATTTATTGTGTGTTCATATTATTTATAATTTATAAATATATAAAAAAAATTATTGCACTGAATAGGGATTTTTTTATTTAATTTTCCTTTCAAACTTGCATGTATGAAATTTGAAACTAAAAATAGAAAGTGATGAGGTGGAGATTGGCCTCATATTTTGAATAAAAGTATCTTCTTTTATTACCTAAAAACCTGTCATGCTATTATTAATCTGATTATATGATAAATTATTGGCTACCCTAATCAAGAATGATGTCTATATTTTTGGTTTTCTATTATATGTCAAAAAGGCTTCCAATACTAACATATCTTTGTGAAAATGATTCATTTTTGATGAAATAGGGTAATAAAAGCTAATCCAATTCTAGAAGATAGACTTTGAAAGAAGTGGGAATAGATGCTCACATCTCAAGAAGCCTCAAAATGTTCACAATCCCAAAATTCTTGGAGAAATCATGGTAACAAAAAGTACGCCTCGATCATCACAGATGTCCCCTATTTAGAAAATCGGTTGAAGATTTTGCAACATGGTTTATCAATGATATAGGAATTGTGTGAGAAGAAGACTCTTGTTGAAAATCTATTTCCTCAATTTCTTGATTTCTTTGTTATTGATGAAGAAACAAACTATTTTATTAATTACAATTATACTTAGCCATTACGATTTTTGCTAAGAAAAAAGTTAAACAACAATCATGCATGAACTACATTATGTTGAATCAAAGGCATCAATATGTAGGATAAATAATATATAGCTCTATGTTGTCTATTTCTATAGATGATTTTCTAAATGAATACAATAGAAACATAACTCTATTTTAATTTTAGTACATTTGGCAATTTTTGTGATGATATTGTGAGTTCTTAGAAGTTCTATCCTCTCGAGAGCTATTCACTTGATTAGAAAAGAAGAAAAACAATTTATAGATAACTTTTTATATTTATATTGTTCTTATGAATTATTGTCTTTTCGCTGAAGTAGTTATTTTCAATAAATAAAATAAATTGTTAGGTTTTTACTTGTAGAATAGTTCATAATGCCTGTATATATTATATTATATTGAAAACAGAAATTACAATTCATTACTGCCATCAGGAGGACTGGCTTTTCATTAGATCCAAAAGAAAACCTAAAACCTTCTAACTGCCTTTACTAATAGTACATGGCATTGCAGGCAGTATGTATGCATTGACAGGTAAAATTTATAATTTAGCACTTGCTCCTGTCATGACCTTGTCACAAAAACTTTACCAGCTGATATGGTTTTAGACAGAATCCTTCATGTATGTTGAATACATACAAAAATTCAAAAAACTTAGCAAGCTTGGTCTTTATGTTATTCCTCCATGCGCTCAATGTCAACGGAGTTCTCTCCCTGGCCTTCTGCCACTTCAGTAGCCTCTACCGCCTCTGTATCCGCTTGCACTGTGGGATCATTCAACACTGGAACCTCCAGGGACCAGAAGAGAAGAGTTCACCTGGGAAGAATTCACCTGAAACCCATTCAGCAGCGGGTGGTATGTGTGTGCTCAGAGAAATGCCACTGCATAGTACTTTTCTTTTATATTTATATCTATACTGGTACAGAGACGATTTGAGTTCTTACGCATAGCCCTCGGGAGAATTCGATCACATTTATGCTCAAATGCTTGCTTAATGGCATCATAAATTTCTGCAAACCCCCAGTGTTGCTTTAGATACTTCTTAGGGAAGAGCCCTCCAATGAATCCCTTCCCTTTGAAGATATCATACTCTTGAACCACCCTTAATAGGGCATTATCAACCAAGAACTCAACCTTTACAATTTTTTTAATAATTTCTTCTAAATCACCAAGTGATTGAAGCAAGTCGAACAAATTTGAGAAGAAAATAGAAAGAACCTGAGAAGGAAAGAATGCTCTTCTCGCTTGCGGACTGGTTATCTCTATTCCCAATATCATGCGCGCATAGTCTTCAACTCTCGAACAGTCCAGGTTGAAGATTATCTCCAGATATTCATGTGATAGAAATCCTTCAAATGGTCTTTCCCAGGCCTTCACTCTCATGGGCACACAAAAATTCCATGGTTTGTATTCCATTTCACCACCCTCTTTTGAAGGGAGGCGGAGGGCGTGTTCTGATGAAAAAAACACAAATATTATTTTCTTTCCGCAATTACGCTTAAGCTAATTTTCTGTTGCTCATTCACCTTCTCGATCTCATTTTTTTTTCAAAGTAATTTTCAATTACAAAATATATGCTGTAGGTAAAAAGTCACGTGAAAGATTTTCACGGATGAGAGGGAACGAAAATACAATTTAAATTCAAAATCACCTAACTAACTTTACCCCCATCAAAATGCATTTAATACAATGTCCTTTTCATAATATTAAGACTTAAATATTAATTATTTCGTATCCGGATATTTCCTGACGGTGGCGGATTTTTCCATAGTTCCCCGCGGTATCGCGATGGTTAAAAACTTTATTGCGATATTGCGGGCAGCGGTTAGTTGACGGCCCGGTAAACTGTGGCGGTTAAAAATAAAACAAACTTTTACGGAGTCTCCCGCGGTGTCGCGATTAATATTTTATTGATTGCGATATAGCGGGCATTGGCTGGAATAAAACAAAACATTACGGAAGACTCCCGCGGTATCGCAATGGTTATTTTATTGATTGCGATAAAGCGGGCAGTGGTTGGCGGGGATGGCGGCAGTTAGGGTTAATATTCCAACACTCCCCCTTAAGCATAACTGCGCTGTCCACCATGCCCAATATGTTCCTTTGAAAAAAAAATTTATCTCTTCCCAGCGGCTTTGTAAAAATATCTGCACTTTGTTCTTCTGATCTGCAAAATTCTAAAAATATATCACCATTGTTAATTAATTCTCTGATAAAATGATACCTAGTATCAATATGCTTGCTTCTTTTATGAAAGACTGGATTCTTCGAAAGAGCTATGGCTGAATTGTTATCACAGTAAATTTTTGTTGCCTTCATTTGTTCATTTTGCAATTCTTTCAAAATTCTTCTCATCTAGACTGCTTGACATGCTGCACTTGTGGCTGCCACATATTCTGCTTCGGCTGATGAAAGACAAACTATTGGCTGCTTCTTTGAAGACCATGAGAGACAACTCGGTCCAAAATTAAATACATAACAGAATGTTTTTACATCATCGATGTTGCCAGCCACGATCCTTGTCTATGCTGTCTAAGTTTGAACTCATGTGAACTTGAATACTTAATGCCAAAATTTCTTGTTCCACTTACATACCTTAAAATTCTCTTCCCTGCTTTCCAATGGGTGTCTTTTAGTGTTTCACCAATATAAAATCAAACTTACTCCATATATAATATACGGCCTTGTGGGTACATGAGATACATGAGACTTCCAACAAGCCTCTTAAACAAAGCGGATCAACATTAGACCCTCTATCATCCTTTGCTTAGTTTAGGACCTTTGTCCTTGTGAGTGTTGGTGGTTTGCACTTCATCATATTAAACCTTTTCAAAATGTCATTTGCATATTTTGACTGTGAAATAAAATACCATTTTCATTTTGATTCACTTCAATACCTAAAAAATACTTCATCAGACCTAAGTTTGTCATTTCAAATTCTTTCTTCATGTCTGCCTTGAACAGATCAACTGACAAATTGCCAGTGAAAATTAAATCGTCTACATATAAGCATACTATCGATGTTCCTTCTTCATTCATTTTGTATACGATTGGGCTCCTTGCTATCTATTAAATCAATTGACCAAGATATTTGTCTGATACATTTGTACCAAGCTCTTAGGGCTTGCTTCAATCCATACAGTTCATTTTTCAATTTGTAAACTTTGTCTTCTTGACCCAGAATTTCATACCTAGGTGGTTGATCCACATAAACTTCTTCTTCTAAATAACCATTTAAAAAAGATGACTTTACATCCATTTGAGATACAGACCACTTATTCTGAGCTGCTAATGCTAAAATCATTCTTATAGTATCCAATCGTGCTACAGGTGCAAATGTCTCATTGTAATCAATTCCAGGCTGTTGTGAATAGCCCTTTACAACCAATCTTGCTTTAAGCTTCTGAACTTCATCTTTTTCATTCAATTTGGTTTTATAAATCCATTTCACTCTAATGACATCTTTGTCTTTTGGAAGACTAACTAGATTCCATATCTGATTCTTTTCAATTGCTTCAATTTCTTCATCCATAGCACTTACCCATTTATTATCTTTGACTGCATCTTCATAATGAACTGGATCTTCTATTTGAGAATAAAATGCAAAGAAATCTGATGCGAATTATTCTCACCTTCATTTTGCTCATATATATCTCTTATGCTTCTGATTTTCTGTCTTCTCAGACTTGCCAATGTAGGATTTGACATATCACTTGAACTTGTGGAATATGGACCCGATGGTCCTACTGTAGATGGTGTTTGTTGTCCTCTTGTTGGACTGCTTCCTTGAATGATTGAGGCTGTTCTTATAGTCGATGTTGGTGTCACTTGTGGACCACTTTGCTGAGCTTGAATGGGAGTGGTAGGAGTCACAATAGCTGGAATATTTGATGATACTGAAACTTTATTCTCCTCTTGAGGTATACTAGCTGAAATATTGACTGTCTTCTCTATACTTCCATCCCATGCTTCATCTTCTATAAATTGTACATCTTTGCTGATTATAACTTTCTTTGTTGTTGGATTATAAAGCTTATATGCTTTGGATTCTTCACTGTATCCAACAAATATACATTTTTCTCCTTTGTTATCTAGCTTCCTTCTCAATTCATCGGGCACATGTGCATATGCTACACATCCAAATACTCTCATGTGAGTAACACTGTGTTTTCTTCCTGTCCATGCTTCTTCAGGTACCATATTCATAACACTTTTTGTTGGACACCTATTCATTATATAGGCTGCACAAGAAATTGCTTCTGCCCAATATTCATTTGACAAATGTTTGGCTTTCAACATACTTCTAGCCATTTCCATGATTATTCTGTTTTTCTTTCAACTACTCCATTTTGTTGAGGTGTATATCTAGTTGTGAATTGCTTGTGAATTCCATGATCTTTGCAAAAATTAAAAAATTCTCTTGAAATATATTCACCACCTCTATCTGTTCTCAACACTTTGATATAATAACCACTTTGTTTTTCAACCAAATTCTTGAACTGACGAAATAGATCAAACACTTCATTTTTCTGCTTTAGAAAATAGACCCATGTTTTTCTTGAATAATCATCAATGAATATCAGAAAATAAAAACTACCACCTAGTGAAGGTGTTTGCATAGGTCCACACAAATCTGAATGTATAATTTCCAAAGGGGCTTTTGCTCTAGTTGACTTTTCCTACTTTGGAAATGGTTCTCTCTGTTTTCTAAAATGCACCCTTCACATACACTTCGGTTTTCTATTAAGGTAGTCCCTTGACCATGCCTTTCCTATGAGTAGAATTTAAACCTCCCAAAGTTGAGATGCCCAAATCTCGGGTGCCATAACTTTCATTTTCATCTTTATCTCGGCTTGAAAGATTGTATGCACCTCTTGTAGTTTCTTCTCTACCCTTGTGAATTCATTAAGTGTTGTGCTTGAGCATAATTTATCAAATCACAGCCCTTATCTTTAAGGGAAACATTCTATTGTTTGTCATTTTGACTTTTACAATAAGTTGGTTGCTCGGGTATTTGTCTAAAATTGTGCACAAACCATTCTTGAAGGTTACTCTATACCCTTTTTGAACCAGTTGCCCTACACTCATTAAGTTATGTTTCAGACCAGACACAAAATACACATCTGAAATATACTTTTTCTCCCCCTGTTTAGTTAAAATATTGACTTCTCCTTTTCCCTTAATTGACACTTTGTTGTCATTACCCAATGTAACATTAGACTTTACATTCTCATCTAAACTTGAAAACATTTCTAGATTCCCTGTCATATGATTGCTACAGCCTGAATCTAAAAACCATACATCTTTTTCATTTGCTTGAGCAACATTACAAGCTAAAAACATTGTGCTCTTATCTGAATTCTGATTTTGACCTTCTCTTAAAAAATTTGCATTTTGTCTATTATTATCATACTGCTTCTTTCTACAGTCATTCATATAATGCCCATATTTTTTACAGTAGTGACATTGGACTTGAAATTTATCATACCTTTGATTTTGTGACTGATTCTGTGATGGGTTTTGGCTTGAGCCTTGATTGCTACCTCTTCCACTTGAATTTGATAGACTGTATCTTTCACCTATGTAAGAGTTTCTTCCTCTTCCTCTTGATCTACCTCTGCCTCTTCCTTGACTGACTGAAGCCTGAGTTTTGAAAGCATGCTCCAATGATGTATCTGCTGACCTTTTCAGCCTGTGTTCATGAGAAATTAGAGATGCATACAGCTCATCAACTGAGAACTATGAAAGATTCTTTGTCTCCTCTATAACCCAACTTCTAGCGGTGAAATTTTACGGTAGAACTCCTTAAAATCTTTTCAACAACTCACGGTATCTTCGATTCTCTCCATGAGGACCTAGTTTGATTAACCACCCCAATGACTTGGGTGTAGAATGAATCACAGTTCATTGTCCTTCATATATTGTTTCAAAATCTCTCTTCCCTAAACATTTGTAACTTTACTGTTTTAACTTTTGCCATGCCTTGATAGGCTGTTTGAAGTATGTCCCATGCTTGTTTGGACTTTGTTGCTGCTGAAATCCTTGGAAAAATGCTCTCATGTACAGCTTGAAACAGATAAAATAAAGCTTTTGAGTCTTTCTTCCTTGTGTCTTTTAATAAGTCTTTCTCTGCTTGTGTTAAAGCATTGTATGCTACTGCATCTGCTGGCTCTGCAAATCCATTCTCTACTAAATCCCATATATCTTGTGAGCTAAATAGTGCTTTCATTGTAATTGACCAGTACTCATAATTCTTCCCATTAAACTGTGGAATTTGTGGGTTTGTCAAGCTTGTGCTTGCTGCCATTTTTGAAATTTACCCAGATAATCTACTTTGATAAAATTGACTCTGATAATCAACTTGCTCTGATACCACGTGAAGGCCGGAGGCAGAGGGAAAAAAATTCACACACAGTAAAAAAAATAAAACATAAAATATTATTTTCTAACACACAGAGCTGCTGCTCGTAATTTTCTGTTTGCTCACATTCACCTTCTTCTCATTCTCATTAATTCAAAAGTAATTTTCAATTACAAAATATATGTTGTAGGTAAAAAGTCATGTGAAAGATTTTCACGGATGAGAGGGAACGAAATTACAATTAAAATTCAAAATCACTAACTTTACCGTCAAAAGGCCATTTAATACAATATCCTTTTTCATAATAATAGGACTTAAATAATAATTATTTACGTGTCAGGATGTTCAGCGGTGGCTGACTTTTCCATAGTTTCAGCAGTATCGAAGTAGATTTAAAATCTTTATTCAAATATTCGCGGGCAATGATTGGTTAATGACACGATAGCTACCGGAGGTTAAAAATAAAACAAACTTTTACGGAGTCTCCCGCGGTGTCGCGATGAATATTTTATTGATTGCGATATAGCGGGCATTGGCTGGAATAAAACAAAACATTACGGAAGACTCCCGCGGTATCGCAATGGTTATTTTATTGATTGCGATAAAGCGGGCAGTGGTTGGCGGGGCGGTGGCCGATTAGGGTTAATATTCCAACACCTGCACCCTTTCTGCGCCGACGCGGGCAATCTTCACCCCCACAATCCTCTACACTTCTCCCAAATTTTCCAAAGAAAATATAAAATACTCTGGAGATGTATATCAAAGTGTTATGCAAAGCTCTTTATGTTGAAGGTCGACGGAGGTAGCAAATGGTTGTGCGATAAGTGTTTAAACTTTTATTGCAATTTTCAAATCCCTGCATTGCATTAATTTTAGCACAAACCTTAATCCTTTCAACTCATGTGAGATCAAAACAAATATATGAGAAGCATATTTTCATTTCAAGTAATGATGGTCTGCCTGTACCTACAAGAAAACACGTTAGATTAAGCAATTTTATGACGTTGCTAGGTTGTCTTCATTTGATTGGATTGGGGGGATTTAAATCAAGGTTGGAGGTGTGAATGGGCTCCCCAAATGTCAACTCAAATTAATAACATACTAAAAGATACTCCTTCCTTTCACACATTGCTTACATGGCATATAGGTCCTAAACTTTCATCCCAGCTAATCCCCTCTGACTTGTTTTGACATCCATCTATTGACATGCTACACATGTCATCATTTACTTTTCATCCTAATCAACTGCCATTATTAAAAGGTTAGCGGCAAAGTCTAGTCCTATACCCCGAGTCAGTGGAGCATCACTGACACACTTGTTATTGACCCCTACCTTTCCCACTATGAAGCAGAGTCAGAACCTGTGACCTCAAGGGAGTAAACCCCAAGCCCCAACCAACTCCTCTACAAGTGGTGGCTTATTTGTATTATTTTATGCATTATTTAGTGTATGTGTAGGGTATTGAAGCATTGCATTCTATATAGAGAAAATTAGTGAGGAATTTTATTTTAGGAAGTTCATTCATTGAAGATTCCTTCAAGAATTTAGTAGTATAGATTTATTTTCTCAAAATAATCGAGTAGTTTGAAACTCAATTTCAATTTTGTAATAACTTTTAAAAGTTTTCCTAGTTTAGATTTCAAATGTTTCCATGGTTTAGATTTTATTCTTGATTAAACATTATTTTCATTCTATAGCATTAACAAAAATATTGGAATGAGATATTTGATTGCCTATTGTATACAACCATTGGCCACTTCTTGAATTGATAACATAACCATTTACTAAAGTATGACGTTTAATGACACCTTGTCAAAAAGGATACTATCTTAAACATGTTATAGAGCATCCACTGACAGTATTGTTATTTCTTATAACTTTTTTGAGAACTAATTTACCAAGATTATAACATAGGGTTTGCACTATTGATTTTTAGGTTTAGTTTTCCAAAATGACAAAGGGAATTCTAGATATAAGAAAAATAAGATTGCATAAACTCAAGAAATACATTTCCAAAAAACCTAAAAGCCAAACTTTCACCAGACATAGGTATAAGTCTTCATAACACTCAAAATTATAAAATTAATACTTCAATAAATTAAAAAATCCTTAAACCCATCTTCAATAAAACTAGATCATGGTTTCCATAAATCCAAAATCCTAAAAATATCTTTCACAAAACAATAGAGTGTATTAAAACCATCAATAAAATTGCATAGGAATACATCCCATAATATTACAAATTCATAATCATAATCCAAACCCATTTTCTTAGGTTTCCAATTTCAACACAAAGTTCTCTAATTCAATAACGACCATCTTAGGGTTTAGATCTCTAATTTTAGATCCTCAAAACTATAATTCAAATGCTTTCAGTTTCATCGGAAACAATCTTCCACTTGAATCTAATTTCTCTTAAATATATATTCTATTTATTCTTAGGTTTTCTAGAGTTTCAAAGTCTTTCTTCCTAGATAAGTAATGTAGGGCTTCATAAATACAATTTTCATATTTTATAATTTAAAATTTGTATATTTAATAATATTTTTATTTCATTTGACTCCATTTCCTAAGATTTCATATTTTCATGAATTAATTTCTGCAATAATTTCTAAGCTTTCCATCTTGCCAATTCCAATTTTTTCCATTGCAAACAATAATAGTTTTACACATAAAATCTATACAATACTTAACTACCATTTCATAATCAATCCTAATTCATTTAATAACCAAATTAAAATATTTTCTACAACCTTTAATGCATATGAATCCAATCTTCTCAAAGTTAAATATGAAATTTAATGATGTTAAAACCCTTAAATCCAAAAAAAATACTTGCAATCTTTGTAATGCTCTCAAATAATATTTTATAAGTGCATCAATACATAAAAACATTATGTTCTAAATAATTTATTTTTATAAAATTCTCTTTTGAGAAGCTCATAAATCTTAAATTAAAAATATAATATTTATTACACTTAATTAAATTAATCAAATTCAAGTTATATATATGTTGTTTTATAATGACATTAATTAAAACAATTATTTAGAATCAACATTGGGAGATCACCCATATATTGATTTTCTTTATCCTCTAAGTCCAAGCCTGTCAATCTGGCTTTCCTATGGTATTTAATATTGCCACTTAATTTTCTAATCAGTTAAATAAAAAATGTGTTATGGGATAAAATTCTTTGAATTCAAGGTCAAAATTTCCATAACTTTGATGATGATAATAGTTGATATTTAGCATGGGGATGGTGGGCGAAGGTGGTGACCAAAAAATTGCAGAAGAAGGCGAAGCGAGCGAGGATGGGTCTGAAGGTAACAAGCAGAGGCTCCATTGTTGCAATTCGACCCACATAGATCATTTGACAATAGATATGTCCCAAGAGGCTAGCATGGACATCAAAATGTTGAGCGATCTGGTAATCATCTGTTGCATTATTGGACCTAAATGCAGTCATGAGTCTATTCGCAGCTGGTTGGCTCGCACTTAGTGCAATATGAAGATTGTGAAATTTCTCCCTAAGTGGTTCTTTGTGGCGATCTTCAAATCTTTGAAGGAGAAGGACAAGATCTTGAATGGTGGTCTTTGGAGAATGGACGACCATCTGATTTATATGCAAAAATGGGTTTCGAATTTTGATCCGGTGAAACTGGATCCTTACAATAAACCAGTTTGGGTTCGTTTCTACAATTTGTCATTGGATTATTGGGTGGAGGAGTGTATTGAAAAACTGGGAAGAACCCTTGGGACGCTGATCAGTGTGGATGAAGAAATAATTGACGGGGATTCCTACCTATATCTTAGGATTCAGGTTGGTACAATTTGCAAGATCCCAAGTAAATTGCTTTTATGTGTTAAACGACGAACATAGGGAGATCCTTGTGGAAATTGAAGAGGATAGGTTCTTCTACCTGCGATGTGGAAGTAGATCTCATTCCGAAGTCAATTGTAAATCGAAACCGAAAATGAAGAAAGTGTGGAAACCAAAGATACCGGCGGTCAACGCAGGCTCGGGCGGGAGGGATCGGATTCTGACTTCTACAGAGGCACACCCGGCTACGAGCGATGCCTGGGTGTCCTCATAGGAGGATACTGACTTGACTTCGACCCCTGTGGCTGCTTCGGTGTATGTGGAAAAAATGGCTGGGCCCATTTTGGGTAAGGCCGGTGTCGTGGTTGGACAAATGGCCCCCGTGGATGACCTCATCCTTGGGAACAATTCAGAGGAGCCTTAGGAGATGGCTTCTAAGGCGGACACCTCTGATGAGGACGCACTGGATACCGTCGAGGAAAGGGGGTTTGACAATCTGAAGCAAGCCTCTTGGGTAAGATCAAAAGAGGCAGAGGCAGAAAGTCAAGGAAGCAGAAACGGGTGGAGGTGGCGGAAGATTTGAGGTTATCAAGCATAAAAAAATTCTTTGAATCCAAGGGAGCCAGGGCCTCCCTTAGGAAGCCTTGAAACTCACAACATGGATTGTCTGGGGCCTCACGACTCCTGACAAGTGACACTTTTAGAAGCGTCATTTAGATAGTCTAGCTTCCAATATCGTCATCTTACAAGGGAAAAAAAATTAGCAAGGTGGAGGGGTGTAAGCTTTTAAATTACTGCGGGAAATGGTTTGGTTCTTTCCTAAGTGCTATTGGTTTGGCTGGCGGACTGGCTATTCTCTGGTTGACCAACTTCGTGGACTTGGTGGTGGAAGCCCGCTCGACTAACTGGATGCAGTGTAAGGTGTGTCACCGGCATGTTTTTATGTGCTAGTAAAAGCTCTTGACATGGTTGTTGTCTGGCGAAAATTTGCTCACGGGTGGGATCTCTGGACTGTAATTGGTTGGCTCTGGCAGGATACCGCATCGCATGTTTGGATCTAAAGGAGAATGGTGGTTTGTCAAAGGAATTCAAATCAATTTGGGATGCTATAGGTGTGTTTAGGGGTCTGAGGATATGGTGGATTGAAAACTCTTGGATGCAAGCTCGTGTAAGGTCTGAAGCTGGTAGTCAAATGTGTCTTCAGCTTCCTTTTGTTCACTTTTGAATTTTTGTGGATGAAGGATGTCCTCTTTCTCTCAGCCTTATTGTGCTACCCATTCGTGGGTCCGAAGCAGGTTTTTTTTGCTCCCCATTACTAGGTTTGAAGCTATCCATATTTTTGATGTTGTTCATTTTATGGGTTTTGTCCCATAAGCAGCAATTTATCGAACAAAAAAAAAATATTTAGAATCAACATTTACTTTAAAAGTTATAAAATAATTTCTAAGTAAATAAACTAACTCTTAAATAAGTAAAACAACTATTAAATAAAAATAGTTTCAAATTAATGGTGTACATAAGAACTAAAACACAACCAACATATATTTAAAAAATAAATTTATAAAATAATTATTCACTAAATAAATATAAAATAATTCTTAAATAATTATAAACTAGCACTTGCACCTAAAGAATATTCAAGGATTATGTGGATAGAAAACTATACGTATATTAATATGTTAGAGAGTATGTGTTTGTGCATGCAAATTTTAGTTTCATGTAGTTGGATTAAACAATTATTAATAAATGCTAAAAATGAAATGAAATATACTTAGAAAAATCTAGATTTTTTTCTTAAAGTAGGTATTATTGACTATGAAATATTTGCATACAGATTTAAAACATAAAGCAATACAAATGAAAAAAGAAAATTTCCATCAAATTGACAAAAAATGTTGTAAATGGAAATAAAATGTTCCCATCCAATTGTCAAATCAATATTTATTTGGATTTGGTTTGTAGGCTTGAGACTTGTTTCAAACTCAAATCTCAAACTATATGTAAACTATCCGCTAAAAATAAAATCTCTTAAGTAAATAAAAAGCTATAAAATAAAACTTAAAGTACATAATTTACTAGCATACATATATTAAATATTAATATATATAAAATACGTCGAGAGTTATCTTTTCTCGAGGTACCTATTTTCATCAACTTATTCAAAACAATAGTAAATTGTCCATATGCTATCACTGTTTCAATCAATCAAATAATATGAGTAAAATAAAATAGGCGGAAAGACTCAATAGCACATTAGAGGTTAAACGCAAAGATGCTTAGTTGTCTTATGAGTTCCCCGTGAAATTTGAATTGGCTGATTTTAATTATAATTTGATTTTCAATACATATGTCTAATTTCTTCTTTAAACAAACATGATACAGTTGTCAATTAAGATAAGATCAAATATTAAATTTATGCATTTTCTTCATAAAGATTCAAGATAAGGTGACCAAACCCTAGTTTTGATTCTAGCGCGTATTAAGAAAATCTAACCTTGTCAAGTTCCAAATCAAATGAGCCCTACCAAGTCCAACAGACTCAACTTGGGAAACATTCCATCACACCCAATAATAAAACAATGACAAATAAAAAGCAATAAACCTTAGAGTTGTTAAGTTGTTAAACAAGGACATTGAAAAGCACAATGAAACATGTGATTTAGAGATGTAGAGTACCGAAAGAAATTAAAGCTACTGATCAAAGTAGTCCATATATGTCATAAATGTAATTAGGAATTGTTTTCAAGTTAGATTGCAAATAGCATAATAACTTAATCCCAATCAACAATGGAGAACAATGAAAGCAAGAAACATAAGAATAGTGAAACAACATCACCTAGTCTTCAAGCTTCCATTGGTTGACCTCCATTGGCCTTCTTCATCTTGCTACCAATTGTATAATTTCCCTAAGAATTGAAGTGCAACTATAACCTATGCCAAATACAAGCAAAATATTGAAGTAATGTGGTTGCTCAAGTACTCAAGTTCTCAAGCATGTTGAAAATAACTTTGTGTGTGTGCGTGTAAAATGGCTTGAGAGAGAGTCTTTTAAAGAATTCCAAATTGAGAATGGATGGTCAGGATTAAAAGTTGGTCAAGCCCTAAGATCAAAGGTAAGGAATCAATGTGATAAGGAGCATTAGGGTTAGGGAAAC